>JAWZYT010002300.1:0-65000 GCA_034508575.1 Petrolisthes manimaculis
TTAGTCTTATCTCTCAAAGTGTACAAATAAGATAGTTTTATATATAGCAGGATTTGATATATATGTTAATGAAGTCCTTGTATTGTGAAGCATACATTGTTGCCCTAAACTCAGACAAGACTGATAAACATATTCTTTCCTTGGTAAAACTTAAAGACAGAGTAAACTTGGTGTATCCATCTGATGATGTAATTGATATATGTATTACATCAGCAAAAACTGTTTAGGGAAAGAGGGTCCAGCACCACTTTGGAGAAGGTAGATTGTAGCAAAATAATAATATCAGTGTTAATATATTATGACCACAAATACATATTTTCTACTTTAGCTGGCCACATGTACGACTGATAATCACTTGAATTAGTTAATTAAGGCAGTTGCTGAATCATATTTGCAGGTGAAATATGTATATAAGGCCAAACAAATTACTAAGAAGTTGGCATCCAAAGTGAAAGTAAAGAGTTGACAAATATATACAAAACTTATACATTTCAGTGGCCAATTTGGTATAGAGTGATAGGTCAGTAATTTATAAATTTCTATTTATATTATTGAAAGATGTGTGAATTGTATGTTATTAATTAAAGAATACGAAATACATGTCATACCGTAATTAAAAATGAATAAACATCGTGAGGAATATGGGTAAACTGTATGGGTACTATGAGTGGTCAGCCTTTCTAGCCAATACTAGGCGTTGGCTTCTGAGGACCTGACTGGCTTCACTCCACTGAGACCCAAATGAACGCGCGGGCCGCCTCCTCCTATTCTAGCTCCATGACCACTACCCCCTTCCTTTTTCCTTCCTCCTCCAAATTCACCACTACTTGCTTCCTCTTCCCTTCATCCTCCTCCACCACCAGCACTACTTCCTTCCTCATTCCTTCCTCCTCCACCTTCCTCTTTCCTTCCTCCTCCACCTCCACCTTCATTTATTCAAGTACCGGTACAGATTATAACACACAAACACACACACACAAACAGATACATATTTACACTACACACACGCGCACATTATTTTCTTTCACACATACACACGCACACAACAACAACACAATTCACAGATAACCTACAAGAGACCCCCAGTCAATCCATCTCCCCTCCCCTTCCCTTAGCTCTCCCATCCCAGCCTCATCACGCCTCAACCTGAAAAATTACAGCCCCTCACGCTTCCTATACTCCTCTGTTGTCGTGTTCCTGGTGGAGTTGCGTGCGTATTCCCATCCTTCTCACTTGTATGTCATGTCATGTTGTATGTCTATGGTACTGTACTGCAACTCTTCTGTTTTTTTTGTTTTTTTTTCCCACATCTGCTGAAAAAAAATGTAGCAAAAAAATATGGCAGAAAATGGTTTTGGTATATAAGGAATTTTGAAATGTTTCCACTGAGTTGATTGTTTCGGCATTGTAGATTTGTTGGTGTTAATACATTTTTCGCTATTTTTTTTATTTTTTCTAGTAAGGATCAGCATTTCCGTTTAAACGCCGTATACGTTTCTTGTCTCCATCGCCAGCCTTCCTCTCTTTCGGCTCCCTAGAGTGATAAGTACTTAATAGTGTGTGTGTGTGTGTGTGTGTGTGTGTGTGTGTGTGTGTGTGTGTGTGTGTGTGTGTGTGTGTGTGTGTGTGTGTGTGTGTGTGTGTTATACTTCAGGTGGTGGTCGCCAGGGGTGCTACAGTCGTTGTGGCCTCAGGAGTTGACATGACACAGATATTATTTACCTCTGTAGCTCTTCCTCCCAAACCACACACAGACATCCACACTTTAAATTTACGACATCCATGCACCACCATCACCTTCATTTATTCCTACACATCCCTTTCCAACCAATCATACGCCATCAGTTTACACACACGCATTGAGATTATAAGATCTCCAGCATCTCATTCAACTCCTCCCTATATAATATTATACTCTCCTTTCTAAACAGTCTACACACAAATCCAAGTGAAGATTTCATGGCTAATATTCCTCATCAGTGGTTGTTTTGCCCTGAGGTTTGCACAACATACTGTAACTTAACATCTGGGAATTTTTTATTAAGTATACATAAATGCCTCCTGTTCTTTCAGCTTCCGTTGGAATTCGATCTATATATATATATACCAACATACTCTCACGAGATCTCTTCTACTGTCCCACTTCTTCCAGTAAAATAATTCTACTCTCTTTACTTCCAACTTCCTTACTTCTATATTTGTACCTTCCTTAATGTACTTCACTACCTTCTAACTACAGGGCCCGCAGGCGACTTAAGAGTGCGTTTAACAGTGGCTGGAGGAGACCTTTGAGTAAATGACATCAGCCCCCTATAATCATTTACTTACCTCTCTCTACTTACTGTACGTACATTCCCTACCTTTTAATTTTTCACATTCCGGGACCTTTCCTTTCCTATATATGTATCTATCTATCGGAATTCCTTGGCCTCACACCGATTTATGTTTTCTCCTTATTTTCACCTACAAACATACAATCACCATCAAATAATGTATCGTTACAGTTTCAGGTTTCATTACTGTACTTCTTGATGGAATACCTAACGTTACTTTATTAAATTCGGTATATTCTGCCCAACCTATTGTACGTTCATCTATACTACCCAACACCACCAATTTCCCTCATTATCTGAATTTTACCTCTATAACTTCCCTACACCTCCTTCCTTCTCTATATATATACCTTTGTAACTTGCTAGCCATGCACCTGCCACTTTACATCCCACACACTCTTGATAAGTATGTGGAGCTATGTATGTATGTATGTATGTATGTATGTATGTATGTATGTATGTATGTATGTATGTATGTATGTATGTATGTATGTATGTATGTATGTATGTATGTATGTATGTAATATGTGGTTTGTATATGGAGTGGCGACGACTGGCCTTCCACCTGAACTTTTCTGTCATTCCTCCTGCTTTTTTTTTAATTTGCGTTTCACTCATCAACAAAAACGCAATCGCATCACCAAGTGCTTCCTGAATGAAATAGACAATAAAGAAACAATTATCGAGCAATTATATTAGTCACCAAACAAAATTACCCCCCCCCCAACTCTCCCTAGCCTATTTACCTATCGACCAACTTCCTTACCTACAAACCAACCAACCAACCTAGGCATTGAGTGTGTGTGTGTGTGTGTGGGGTCGTAGTGCCTTGTGTGTGTGTGTGTGTGTGTGTGTGTGTGTGTGTGTGTGTGTGTGTGTGTGTGTGTGTGTGTGTGTGTGTGTGTGTGTGTGTGTGTGTGTGTGTGTGTGTGTGTGTGTGTGTGTGTGACAAGTGGGCCCCCTGTTTACCTACTTTCCCTCCAGTGCCGCTACTCCCTCGACACCGCCACAAGGTCATTACCGCAGCCACTAATGTATCTTCTTCCTCTCTCTCTCTCTCTCTCTTCCTCTCTCTCTCTCTCTCTCTCTCTCTCTCTCTCTCTCTCAATCACTAATGTATCTTCTTCCTATCTCTCTCTCTCTCTCAATATAGACAGATAGACAGACATACAGATTCAAATTAATAACTATACATATACACCTTTATATAGATAAATAAGATAAACAAAAGAGAGCGAGCATGATATAAGAGAGAGAGAGAGAGAGAGCGAGAGAGAGAGAGAGAGAGAGAGAGCGAGAGCGAGAGCGAGAGCGAGAGCGAGAGCGAGAGAGCTACCTATACGCTAACCACACACACATCAAGTCACCACAGAGGACGAATACACACCAGAAACCTCTATTGGTATAAAGTGTGATGCTTCTTCATTCACACACAAGGTTACCATGTGTGTGTGTGTGTGTGTGTGTGTGTGTGTGTGTGTGTGTGTGTGTGTCAAATGTTCCAAAGTATATGTTATGTTCTGCACGCATTTGCATTGTCCATTTATAATAATTTGGCCTTCAGTATGTGTGGATTTTTATGATTGTGCGTCCGTAATACTGTATTCTACTAAATTATTATGTAACAATATACTGTATGTATGTACAGTTGGACACAGGAATTGGTGGTACAGCCCAGGTGAAAGATATTTGTCCCATTTGAGTAACCAGTGTCTATTATCAGGTATTTGCTTTTTATTACTATCCTCAATACTGACTTCTGCCCCTGGTGTCTCCTATTTAGCACTAAAAAACTTGGTATCGAGAGAAATTTTCCATCTTTCACTTGGGTTGTACCACGAATTCCTGTGTCCAACTGTACCGAGATGAATGGTTGGATGTGCAGATGTTTGATACGGTCCGGGAGGGATGTGTTCTGCAGCCTCTAATTTACTGCCGACCACACCAGCACACCAAACGTCACATTGCACCTCTATTACCTTACCAACACACTTACTTACTTTACCACTAAATGTACACTCTCACTCCTTACCTCTAACTATAAGACACACACACACACGCGCACATAATAATTAATCAACCAAAACACTCACTCACTTTACCACTAAACGTACACTCTCGCTCCCTACCTCTAACTTTGTAACACACACACACAAATTCATCAACCAACTGACGGACAATTTCACTCATTAACTGACCTTCCCATTCACTCTCACATACTCATTCACTACGACAGGATGCTGTGCTCGTCACCCCTCGGCTTGCTTTCATAGGCTATCTGTGTTTGATACGGTCAATATTTTCCTCTCACCACCACCACCACCACGCCTTTACATACTATTATCTTCCTATTCTTCCATTGTCACAACAAAAACACTCCTTATTTTCACTATCCTTCCTCTCTTCACCAACACAGCTACACTACACTCTATCCCTTACAAAATATATTCCACCATCACCAAAACTAAAAAACTAAAAATACAATCGCACCCACCACTGTCCATCCACAACTATACCCAACTAGCCTATACCCCAAGAGCTTTAAAATTACCATCACCAATACTCCTTCGTTCACCTTCTCGCCACTCTATGCATCTTGTCACACACTACGAGGACTCTACCACCGTCACCCTGCAGCAGAGAAGTCAGAACAGTACCTTGCCCCCTTTGACACGACCTCCACCGCCAAGTAGGTCGTGTGTCACCTCAAACGTGTCAATCACCATCACCACTATTACCATTACTACCATCATTCCCTTACTGCACTCCACCACTTTTACATGTTCTTACCACTACCAACCCTATATACTGCATTCCCTAATCTCTATACTCAAATTCTATCACTACCAAAACCACCACCACCGCCACATTATAGTTGTGGAGGTACAGGGACGGCATAAAAATCTCAATGCTTTCCAAAACAATCTTGGAAATCATTAAAGTTTATTCCGGCGAAAATTTATATTTGACGATTACCTGCAGTTAAGGAAAATTAATGTACAGAAGGTAATATCTAGTCTATTAATTGGAAGAGTTAATGTTTCCTCCAAATTTTGCCAGAGAACACATCATAATCTTAGCATAAGAGTACTAACACATTTTGTAGAACAATATGAAGGAATAAAGTTGCCCTGCTATTTGTCCACACGAGAATTCTCCCTTACAATGGGTTCCTTCTCAGACAGTGTTTATTTTCTGGGTTACAAAGTGGCACTCGTTTAGCAGAGGGCTCGGTGGCACTTCCGCTGGGACATAACCGGGGAGGAGGGGAGGGGGAGGAGGGGAAGGGGTGAAGTGTGTGAGGGGAGGGGTTGGATGGCGTATTGTTATGACATACATGCAGAAGGTGGAGGGTGAAATAAGCGACAGGACATAGCAGGACAGAGTGGGTTTGAAAGATGTGTGGGTTGAGGTAGTGTGGAGGTAGAGGCTGTATAGCATGCATAATGTGGAGCGAAGGGTGTGTAGGGTCGAGTGGTGTGGGGTCGAGTGGTGTGGGGTCGAGTGGTGTGGGGTTGCGTTGTGGGGTTGCGTTGTGTGGGGTTGCGTTGTGTGGGGTTGCGTTGTGTGGGGTTGCGTTGTGTGGGGTTGCGTTGTGTGGGGTTGCGTTGTGTGGGGTTGCGTTGTGTGGGGTTGCGTTGCGTTGTGTGGGGTTGCGTTGCGTTGTGTGGGGTCGAGTGGTGTGGAGTGGAGGGTGTGTGGGTGTAGTAGGTGACAGGGTATAGCGTGAAGGAAATAGGGGGTGACTTGTTTACAAAGGGCGCGGTGTGACCAGTGACGAGGAAGGTTGTGTGAGGTGACAAGTGAGGGACTGATGGTAGAATGAGGGGTGAAATGAAATGGGTGAAGGTGGGATGTGAGGGTGAGTGATTTAGATGGTGGGGTGTGGTAAATGGCAAGTGGATGGTAGGGTGGGGTGACAAATGAGGGAGGTGGGTTAGAATGAGGGGTGAAATTGACAAGTGTACGGGTGAGTGAGTGGGCGAGTGGAAAGTGCGAGATAGTGAGATCAGTTCTGTATATATGTAGCCTTTATTTTTACACACACACACACACACACACACACACACACACACAAATGATACATAAACAAGACCACTTTAGACCAATGAATGTCCTGAGTGTTTTGTTGATGCAACATCCGGGTGTTTAATTCAATTCATTTTCTCTTTACCTCCTGCCATCCTCTTCTCTCTTTCCCTCATCTCTATTCCACCTCTATCTTTATCTCTTCACTTTCTCGTAATTTGACTTATATTTCCCCTATACTTTCCTACATCCTTTCCTCCATACCTCGTTTATTTCCTTATATCATGTTATTTATTTTCTACTCCTCGTATCTGGTCACATAGCCTATTCCTTTCTATTCGAGTTTCTTCCCCTTTCTTCTTAATCTCCTATTGTCCCTTTCCTACACCTCATCTAATTTTCTTCCCATTTATTATCATCTTCACTCGATAACATCTCTTCATCATCTTCCATCATCTCGTGTCCAATTTCCTGGCTACGACATCACTCTTCTACTCTCATATCTACTCGCCCACTAATTCTCTTTACATATATTTTTCAGTGCCACAAACATGCTAACTCAGTAGACGAGAAGAGGATCTGTTTTAATGCATATTTTGGAGGAATCAGTAGCATTCCAATATCATAACATGAATAGCCCCTTAAAATTAAGCTCACACAACACATTCCATGAAGATATACTGTAATAGATATAATTATCACGCTATGAACTCTATGCTTTTTACATCTAACTCTGTGCCACATAACATCCACTACAGACTCCATTCATTCCTAATAAGCAATATACATCCTCCGCTCAGACACGACCTCCATTACTATCTGCTTATATATTTCTTCTGCACACACCAACCTCCTCGATAATAACCACTAATCTGCACTTTATCTGATTCCACCACAACTAATTCCACATACCTTGCCAACCACAACAGGAAGTCCACCAGTACCACCACCACCCCCTCAGTGCCCCGAGGTGAAGGGGGGAGGGAGGAGGGGGAAAGGGGGAGGGAGGAGGAGGAAAGGGGGAGTGAGGAGAGGAAGGGTGAGAGGTAGGGGGATAGGAGAAGAGGGGGAACATGGAGGGGGTTGGGAGAAGAGGACGGGGAAAGGGGACGGGTGAGGGGGAAGAGGAAGGCGTATCACCCTCAGGGCACCAATATTAGGGTCGCGGGTCCACTCCTGAAGAAGGGAGGACTGGAGGGAGGGGCGTGGCTTCCGGTGGCATCACGTGGTTTCAATAATACCACCTCATACCCACACCGAGATCACTAACTTACTTGGTACCGGTATACTATTTTCTGCCCATTACATTCCCATATCTACAGTACCGGTAGCCTATGTGATTAATACCTCCTAAGACCAACACCAATTATATAATCTATTTACATTTACACCAACAACAATACTACTTATATATATTATCACTTTATATCACTTTATACCACTTGCATCATCATATACCCACATCAGTGACACTTACATACAGAAAAACTATTACCATACATGTATCAAGTTTCCACGTTTTTCTTTCTTTATTGAAATTAATGTGGAATAATCCTCATCTTTTGATACAATTCGTGAGAAGTCCAATATCATGTCCAATTTCGTTTTGAGATGCCCATACTTTTCTAGAGAAGATATTTGGCTAATACCTGAATCAGTTTTATAGAACAAGCCCAAGAGTATGTACAGAATAAAAAGACAAAAGTTAACCAATACTCTGTGTGTACGAATTCCAGAGGTCAACTGTACCTGAATGAGTGAGCCTTGTGTCCACTCCATAACACCCTATATAGAGTGGCCGACCTTCCGAGGATACCTGAGTAAATTTATGTGTCCGCTCCAACACCGTTATCATGCAACGTGTATCAGATGACTTTCTTTCTCACGACCTCTATGTCTGTCTGTGTGAGTGTCTGTCTGTCTGTCTGTGAGTGTCTGTCTGTTTGAGTGTATGTCTGTCTGTGAGTGTGTGTCTGTCATTCTGTCTGTCTGTCTGTCTGTCTGTCTATCTGTCTGTCTGTGTGTGTGTGTGTATTTGTGTGTGTGTCTGTGTGTTTGAGGCAGCTATTCATTATGTCGTATACACCATTCAACTCGACCCCCTGTAATTAACCATTCTTTTTCCTCTCTCCTTCATTCACTTCCCTCCATCCTCCATCCCCCATCCCATCTCTCTTTTATCCCTCCACCCGAGCCAAACCAACCTCTCTCCTTCCTCCCCCACTCTGGACTACCCTGGGGCGGCGTGAACTGCTTCTGTGCCACAAAAACTACAAGCACTATACTCTTCCCACGGATCTCGTTACCAGCACCGACCCTCCCCATACCCCCATGCCCCCGTGCGTGTGTGTGTACGTGTACGTGTGTGTCTGTGTGTGTACGTGTGTGTCTGTGTGTATGTATGTGTGTGTGTGTGTTTGTATAGAGGAAGATGTTTGTGTTTTTAAGCATTGTACATTCACCAACACCAGCACAATATCATGTAGTCGACTGTATACACACTGCATGTAACTCTATCCAAGCATATCATTATGATTACACGATACTGTTGTTCCCCATTCATATTACTACTTCTTATCCAACTTTTCTCTGATACAAAACAATGCTTCACTTTCGACATATATTTTTGCCCTGCTATTCACCTCCTCTGCCCGTCAATTTCTCTCTGGCAGCTCATGGTGTCCGAGTTTATCACTAGCATTTCCTACATGAATGAGATAAAGCTATTTTAGGTCAAGGTGTTTACAGAGTGATGAAGGGAGGGGAAATGAGAGCCAAGGAAAGAGTGGTGAAGGGAGAGGGAAACTAGAGGGAGGGAGTGGGGAGAGGAGGGTACCAACCAGATGGGCAAGGGGGAGGAGGGTGGAAAAGGAAGGAGGGAGGAAGAGGAAGGAGGGGGAAAGAGGGCAGCGGATGGTTCTGTCACGGCTCCTGTGTGACTTCCCTGTAGACATAAACAATGGCAGCAGCAGCAGTTTGTGAAAGGGTCCGTGATGGTAGTGGTGGTAGAATAGTCAAGACTAAAGTAAATTTGCCAAGAAACAGACAAGTGCTTCAGTACACGAGTGTGGAAGTCTGTTTTGTACCATAGAATAGTTGATAAAAATCTGTAGCCCTCCATTTCGCCCACAAAAACAAAAGAATGAAGGCCCTCGTAAAAGTCACTGAGGACAGGTATAAAAGTGCTCGTGTGCCACTTCCTATATAGAGACGCCAAAGACTAGGGACGTCTGGACATCTTCCGGTAGTACAGTCTTGGTCTAAACTTGTGTGTTATCTTTCTAGTTTTATGGTGTTATTTGAGATTACTATCGTCGTGAATGAGACGTTATCCTATCTTCTATCTGACTTTAAATATGACGTTCAGAAGAAATAGTAGCGTTTCATTCCGGCCATTAATTATTCTCAAAGTCCAACATCATACCAAAGAGACAAGCTTTCACAAAATACCCAGTGTATGAGAGAATGAGAATGAGAGAATGTAAATTGCGGCTCTAAACCTTAGGACAGTTGCGTCGTATGCATTCTAACCATGCAATGAGTCTTTTATCATTGTCGGAAACGGCCACTCACACGGACAGGTTGTGTGTGAGTATGTGTGTACAGTAAATGTGTGTGTGTGTGTGTGTGTTTCTCACGGGTATCAATCAACTAACAGCACAAGAACATGGACTGTCTTGAGTGGGTATATATATATTTATTTATTTTGTCTCCTCCTGCACTCGTTTGTTTGTCTGTCTGTCTGTCAGTTAAGGGTTGATGTCCCTTTGACGCCTCCTCTTCCCTTCTTGCCTACCCCTGTCCCTTCTTGTCCCTTCCCTCCCCTTCCTGCCTGCCTTCCCCTGACCCTACCCTTTCCTTTTCCCTACAGTTCTTACACTATCCACCATAAGGGGGTATTGCCTGTGATGTGGGCAGTGTTTTAAGGGTTTCAGCGCCCCTTCGGTCCCAGCCACTCCTTTTCAGTGCTGCAACTGTACCTCTGTTATTTCTATTTTCTTCTTTCTTAATGCCTCACCTCTTTATCACCATCTCCTCGGGCTATAATTATGCTCTCGCTGCTGCGGCGCCTAAAATTATCTCAATCCATCAATCAATCCCTCCCTATCTCCCCATCCATCACTATCACTGTCCGTGTGTGCGTGCGTGTGCGTGTGTGTGGTAGGAGTTTGTTTGGGGTTCGGAGTGAGTAGGGAACGAGAGTGGATGGGAGAGGTACTGTACAAGTGGAGAGTTTGAAAGGCAGTTAGTTGTATAAGAAAAATAGAGCGGAAAGTTAATGATGCTAGACAGTGTAAAAATTGGTGTAGTGCATGATGGTTATATAATGAGAGAGAGAGAGAGAGAGAGAGAGAGAGAGAGAGAGAGAGAGAGAGAGAGAGAGAGAGAGAGAGAGAGAGAGAGAGAGAGAGAGAGAGAGAAGGGGGACAAGACGGACATGAGGCGGCCATGTTGTGACGTCACTAATATAAACAAAGATTGAACTATACCCGTGGGAGAGTTCGGTTGTATTGCCCTGGGTACCGCTTAGCACATACATACAGTAGAGGGGGAAGGGTGGGGCACGTTGTCTCAATACCCTAAGTCGCCTCTCCCCTCTCCCTCCCCACCACCCACCTCATGTACGGTACCCTTTTCTCTACCTCTCCTCCAACACCGTAATAAACCTCTCTCTCTCTCTCTCTCTCTCTCTCTCTCTCTCTCTCTCTCTCTCTCTCTCTCTCTCTCTCTCTCTCTCTCACCTCGTCAGTGCTCTTCTCAGTCTCTCTTTCCACTTTATAAACAGTCTGCTCTCTTATTCCTTCAACTCTCTTTTTGTATATCTTCTCTTCCTCTTCTCTTCCCTTCTCTCCTATTATTATACCCTTTAAATATTTCTCTCTTTTCCACATTTCAGAATTGAACCTCAAAACTCACGTCTCTACAAAAATAACCAAGTGTTGTATCATTGCACGTAGTGATGTGTTTACAAGCACGTCGTTACTGTATAAGGCATAAGTTTCGTCCATCCAATTACCGAGGTTGTTTACTTGGAGAAGACAAGACTCAGAATACAGCATCCAAATTCAACCAACCAGACACACAAACCCCCACCAGGCACAAAGTCTTGAAGTGAATTAATGTTGGCGATAGTGTACTTGTTTTTCGTCTCTCTGCTGCTAGTGTACTGTATATAAAATTATCATCAACATCCTGCCAGTCATCACACACACAGCAACACAACATCTGCAACGAGGCTATAACAACCAAGTAATCTCTATCATACCATAACACCCCGCCCCTCACATATCATAATATTTAGACTTTCACAATGCATATACACATGATACAGTACTACAACACACACACACACACACACACACAAGCGTCCTCGCATAGCCTAACACAATCATATTTACATACACACACACACACAATATCATATCTCACCCAAACACTATATAGCCTCCTTGCACAACACAATCACTCCTATTCTACACACAACCTTCATACCACACACAACATCATAATATTCAACACCCTAAATGTACACCACACTGTAACACATCACATCTCTTCACATCATATAAATTCCAATATTCATCAACCCCTTCATACCACACCACACCCCTTTAAAAACACAACACCATTCCTAAATCACACCATAACATACCCCAAGCTGCCTAATACTACACCATACCACCAATACCACATCACACCATCTCTCTTAACAATAATACCCCAAACACATCACAGCATGGCATACCCCTTTCAAACAACACACTGATACCACATCCCCCACCCCACCACGCCACACCACACCAGCCACACCTTACTCCACATTCTGCAAGGGGTGTTTGTAAGAAATAACCTTGATCTCTCACGACAAAGCAAGGAGGGAGGGAGGCAGGCAGAGATGAAGGGAGGGAGGAGGGAGACCGCCCCGCCTCACCCCTGCACATTATTATTATTATCATACACAAAATATTATCCCTTACAGTGTGATGGCTGTTTACGTATAGCCTGTTGAGTTATCACTTTGAAGGCAACCTTAACTTATTCCAAGCCAAAGGTCACCATTATTTTTATTAACCTCGTCCTCTTTTTCAAGTTCCAAGGTTCTAAATATTTAACCAATTCTTACGTTTTACAGTTGCAAAGTTACCGTACCGGTTTCGCTATAACAACGCTAAATTGACAACCCTTACACTTGATTATACCCGAGTACCTTGAAATTACGGACAACCTCGAAATAACGGATTGTTGGTTGATATTATCCTTTGTATCAAGTATTATTATTTGCTAAACTTTCATTTTTTTTTTCGTCACTCCGTTTTCTCTTTAAGTTTAAGTATTGTTAAATTTCCTTTTATTCAATCATCATTTACTTTCTCTACAATTTCTTCATGCATAATTCCACACCACTGTTTATATTGTTCTTGTTTCTTCATTTCCGTTCCACCTCCACATTCGTCGCATTCAAACTCCACATTTTTTCTCTACATGCTGACGAAATTCCACACATTGTATACCGGTATGCATATATTTCCACTTTTATTTTACATTCCACGTCCTAAACAAAACAAAAAAATAATAATCATATTCTTTATATTATCCGTTTATGTCCTACGTCTTGATCTACACTTCAAGTTTTTCCTACACACACACAACAACAACAACACATTCCATCACAACCCCTTTCTTTTATACAATTTCCTTATCTACTTAAAAACACATCACGTATCTTTAAATTCCACACCGACGATACTTGATATATCGTACTTCCCTACCATAAACATTATTTTTTTATACATATTTCAGTTGTATAATTTTAAATGTAAAGAGGACAGAAAAAGATAAATAAATAGAGAGAGAGAGAGAGAGAGAGAGAGAGAGAGAGAGAGAGAGAGAAGAGAGAGAGAGAGAGAGAGAGAGAGAGAGAGAGAGAGAGAGAGAGAGAGAGAGAGATACTAACAACACAAGAGAAAAGTCGACCCCATGCAGCTTTTAATTAAGGGTCATCTCTTCCTCTACCTGAGGCTACATACAGGTGAGAGCAAAGCATGGTAGGTGGGGTGGGGGGGGGGTGGGGGGGATGGGAGGTGAAGTGGTAACTAAAGAGACGGTGGTGGGGGTGACATGAGAGAGGGGTGAAAGAAGAGAGATGGGAGAGGGGGTAGGGAGTGGGAGGTGGAAGGGAGGTGTGATGGGGGAAGCAATGAGATGACTTGGGTTGATGGGAGTGACACTAGTGAGGAAGGGATAGAAGGGAAGTAACGGGGAAGGCATTGATAGTGGGGAGGGATAGGACGGAAGAAGTGAAGGGTGAGACAATGGGGGAGGGGCAACACTGGGTAAGAGGTGACAGGTAAGTTTTATCTCTCATCGCTAATGGGCAAGGAAGGTGACTTGTCAGATCGGAGGAGGAAGAAGAGGAGGGATGAAGAAGAGGAAAATTATTAAGAAGAGGAATTAAGAAGAGGAAAGAAGAGGAAGAAAGAAGAGGAAGAAAGAAGAGGAAGAATGAAGATGAAGGAAGAGGAATGAAGAGGAGAACGGATAAAGAGGAAGTAGGCTATACAGATTGCTGGATAGTTCGGCAGAAATGAAGTGGAGAGGGATAACAGAGTGATAGAGGGGGGGGGGGAGAGGGGATGGCACTAAAAGTTACATAAACACACTGACAAAACACACCAGTCACAGCGAGATCATCATAATTATCGCCAAATGAATAATACCTCAGCTAACCAGTAGGAAGAATTAGGAAATGTATAGTCAAGTGATCATCTGTTATTGACTCGTTGAAAAGTCCTCACTATATTTTTTCCTCACTATACTCTTTCATCGGGAGGGTGAGAAGAAGAGAAAATAGGAGATCGAAGTATAGAGTGATTGTGAGAGTGGTGAGGAAGAGAGGAAGAGGAAGAAAGAGGAAGAGGAAGGGAGGAAGATGAAGGGAGTAAGAGAAAGGGAGGAAGAGGAAGAAAGAGGAAGATGAAGGGAGGAAGAGGAAGGGAGGAAGAGGAAGGGAGGAAGAGGAAGGGAGGAAGAGGAAGGGAGGAAGAGGAAGGGAGGAAGAGGAAGGGAGGAAGAGGAAGGGAGGAAGAGGAAGGGAGGAAGAGGAAGGGAGGAAGAGGAAGGGAGGAAGAGGAAGGGAGGAAGAGAAAGAGGAAGATGAAGGGAGGAAGAGGAAGGGAGGAAGAGAAAGTAAGAGGAAGATGAAGAGAGAGGGATCGGTAGAGAAGGTATGAGCGGAATTAGAGATAGAGGAGTAGGTCTATAATCAACAGCAAATGGATGGACAGTAGGAGGGAGGGGAAAACTGGGAGAATGATGAGGAGAGGTGGCACAGAAGCTGACACAAGACACTGACTGCCCTGTAGCTGTATAACTTGAAAGTGAGGTCAACCAGTCATAACGTAACTGTAATACCCGGTCCAGTCGTGATCTAATCCTTCCATATCCTGACACACACACACACACACATAAATGCACCCGTTCTAGATAAGATTATTATTACAACGCTTATTTCATGGGCAAAAACATCATCTTATACCGTACATTCTCAATATCGTCACTCAATCTCCTCTCTCGTACCGTACCTCTTTCCCCTATACCTCTTTCCATACACCCTGCATACCTCTCCACTCTTCCCCTACCCCTCTCCACACACCCTGCGTCCCTACTCCTTTCCCTCCCTATCCCCCTCCTCCTCACACAGTCACCACGCGTTCTGCCAGCCACGCCCTCACTTCAAGATCTCACTCCAGGGACCCATCAACGTCAAGACTCTGCATGGAGCCTCACCAAACAAAGTATTACCCCTCTGTATTACCAATCACTCTATCTGTATCGACGAGGAACGAGTATACAGGATGAGTACAAAAAGTGTTACAAGAATCTATCATCACAAAACTGGTGATTACAAAAGGAGATAGAAGAATTGATCATCTCAAAACTGGTAATTACAAAAGATGATGTTATCTCAAAACTGGTGATTACAAAAGATGGTGTTATGAGAATCTAATGTCTCAAAACTGGTGATTACAAAAGAAAAAATTCAAGATTTTATTTAACCAAGAATGTCCATTTCGATATCAATCACTCTGTAAACACATATTCCTTCATACGTCACACTGTATAATTTATACACGTCAAAAGCATCTCGTTACGCGTCGCCAATTGATAAAAAGGCACTTGTTTGCGATAAATTGGTACACACACATCTATAAGGTTTTCTCTCTCTCTCTCTCTCTCTCTCTCTCTCTCTCTCTCTCTCTCTCTCTCTCTCTCTCTCTCTCCTCAGTATTTATTTCACAACTACGCATTATCTAACTGACACGCGTTAGCTTTTGCTGTTCCAATCACACTTCCTCACGCTATCCATTACCCCTACATCCCACACACACACACACACACACACACACACAGCCTACCCTAACTCACTCAATTAAAGAATCATAACTTTCGCGTGGGTAAATTGGACGGCAACTGATTCCCCCAAACCGTACCACAAAACATACGGTATCTCCTCTTTGTAACACTGGGGTACACCGTAGTCTGTTTCCCTGGCATGGTTTGTAGGACTCAAGAGGCCAGCAATTCACCAACAAGATAAAATATATTACTCTCCTCTCAAAGGGTCTACACGCACGCACACAACTCCTGACACGAAGGGCCCCGGCGCACGCACGCACTCAACCCTCAGCATTTCACGACTCACGCACGAGTGGACTTTACCTTTCTTTCTTTCTATTTTTTTATTTCGTGATTGTTTTGATTCTTACGTGGCCCTTCATAACTTCAGGTATATAAGATTGAAACGTGCGTGTGTGTGTGTGTGTGTGTGTGTGTGTGTGTGTGTGTGTGTGTGTGTGTGTGTCAGCAATGGTTTAAAATGATAGTGTCTGTGAGTGACTTGAGTGTGTAAATCAATTCTGAACGAGTGAAGTGCAAAGTGAAGCAGGTAAATCCACCAGGAAGGACGCGATGAAGGCAAAACCATGCACAGAAATAAGAACATTGAGACGAGAAAAAATAGACTAATAAACAGAAATAGGGAGGATGGGATACGTGGGACATACAAAGACAAACAGATGTCATACAAACAAGACTATTGAATGCTAAACACATATTATATAACACAAGAAATGGCTGAGGTTTAAATAGAAGCATACAACAAATTAATATACAATTACATTTTATATTACGTAAAACGCTTATACACCGAGAGAAAGAGACTGGAATAATTACTCATAGGCATGAATACACACACACACACACACACACAGAAAGAAACAAAAGTTCAAATTCAAAAATAAACTAATTGTCAATATGAGCCACACAATACACACATCGACACCAACCACAGAAGGTAGTTAAAGTAACGTTCAGTCGCCTCAACTATAGTATCCCTCTGAACACTTGTGGTATTGATGTTTATATAATATTTCACCGCTCTTAGGCCTGTAGTTTTAAAACATTTGAGGGCCCTTACTGGAGCTCTATGAACCCTCCAAATAATCCAGGCCACAAAACGTTTCAATGTTTCGAATAGGGAATCTGTTGCCTGGAGTAGTTAGGAGGGTTCATAGAGCTCCAGTTAAGGCCCCTCAAATGTTTTAAAACTACGGGTGTGAGGCCTATAAGGGGATACTCAAGGCCTATATATAGGCCTTGGGGATACTCACCTATGGTTAAACTTAACACCCGTAGTTTTAAAACATTTGAGGTCCCTTATTGGAGCTCTATGAACCCTCCAAACTACTCCAGGCAACAGATTACCTATTCGAAACACTGAAGCGTTTTGTGGCCTGGATTATTTGGAGGGTTCATAGAGCTCCAGTAAAGGCCCTCAAATGTTTTAAAACTACGGGCCTGAGGCCTCATGATTTTTCCAAACAATGAAACGAAACGGATACCTTATTTTTAACTATCATTGAGGTCCTTCGTTTCCTGGCAAAGTCTAGACTCTAGAGGAATCAAGGGCCATCCAATTTTCCAACTAGAAATATTCCCTTAAATGATGATAAATTTAGACAATTTAAAAGCATAGGCCTAATCTTTCATCCACAGATAAATCCTTTACCACATGGATGCTGAAGAGTTTGGGAGGAAAATGAAGTCAAATGTACGGTACGTGAGGTGTAGTGGTGTACAGTCACACCCAATAGTCCTGCAACATCGAATGAAACGACATCGATAAATATTGGAACACTATTACTGTTGGTCTCTGTATTAATGTTTTATCATGTAAACTCAAATGGTTCACTTTCATTCACAAGATGCAGGAATATTTGTCGTGTATGTACCTTAGACCAGTAATACAAGTGTGTGTCAGTAACTGTGCTAAATCGTGACACATTGTGGTGAATGGGATTTCGCACGAGAATGCAACTCCGGCGTTACGAAAGAAAAAAAGTATATTTGCGTGTGTGTAGTATACGTGTGAGGGGAGTTACATGACTGTGTTTGCTAAATGTGTGTGTGTGTGTGTGTGTGTGTGTGTGTGTGTGTGTGTGTGTGTGTGTGTGTGTGTGTGTGAACAGTGAGGGTATAGGAGTACATTATATATGGGAAAATTCAAGGTTTGGTAAATGCGTATGTAAATAACAGTGTGTGTGTGTGTGTGTGTGTGTAGTAAGGGTGGGGGAGTGAGGGAATGTGAAGTATGCGTGCGGTCGTCCTGTGACACACTTAGTACAGGTATACTGGACCCTCAGGCACCTGTCTCCACCACCACCACCACAACCACCGCCACCATGACTTCCTCCATCACTACTCTACTTCCTCCACCACCACCACAACCACCACCACCACTCTCATGACTTCCTTCACCACTGACACTTCTTCAACACTCACCACCATTACCATCGTTTTATTTTTATCATTATCATCAATATCACTAACACCATTACCACCACTCTCATGACTCTTCTATCACTTTTCCTCGACTTCATCCACCATCACCACCACCAATACCATAGTTAATCACCACCACTATAACTCAGCTACCATCACCATTGTTACATTCCAGCCACAAGTACTATATTATGATAATTGTTTCTATTCTGTTGCTATCACCGCTACCAACCATACCACTGACCTCAACATCACTACTACTACTACTACTACTACTAAGACTACTACTACTACTAAGACTACTACTACTACTACTACTACTACTACTACTACTACTACTACTACTACTACTACTACTACTACTACTACTACTACTACTACCACCACCACCACCACCACCTCCTTCCTCACGACCAAGTTCCGGGAGTGATGGATGGATGGAGGCTCCACCAAGAACGAGTAATGGGAATGGTACACTTTCCACACAGACACACATACGCGCTCGCGACGCACGCACACAAGCAAAGCAAGCACATATCATTACACCTACGTACACATCAACAATATCAAGCAAAGCAAGCACATATCATTACACCTACGTACACATCAACAATACAAGTACTTTACGGTAAATATTAGGCCCATATGTATAGTAAACATTAACACACATACAAACATGATAACACAGGCTCTATACACATTCACAAGTAGAGCAAAAGCTTTAATTTTTATTTTCATTTGTATTGACAAGACAGACACTGAGATTCTCGTAAAAACCCAGACAGATGCATCCCAGAACTAACTGATATTAAAAAGATTTGTAGATGCTGGTAGTTATAGATAGAAAACAGATAAATTGACAAAAACGTGATATAAACTGAATGATGGATCGGTGAAAGCCAAGCATTTATTTCTATCAAGACATACACACACACACACACACACACACACACACACACACACACACACACACACACACACACACACACTTTAATGGATGGATGAATGTATGAACAGGAGGGGTAATAAATTATGTAAAAAAAATGGCTCCCTTGCTTCTAATGGTCCTCTCCTCCCCTTCCCTCCCTCCCTCCCTCCCCTTCTAACTTCCTCAGTGTATAGTAGGCCAGATTAATCCCAGCGATGATGACTGGAGATTATTTTCTATAGGCCTACCTTACCCTTCCCCTCCCCTCCATCCCTTCTCACTCCCTTTGCCTTCTCTTTCACATCACCCTCTTTTTTTTTCTCTCTATTCGTCTTTCATTTCAACCACTCACCTCTATTTTCTTTATACTCTTTTCTCCTTTCACTCTCTCCTTCCCTTCTTCAATCACAGGGGCTTTCATTTCACACACTCATTCCCTCCTTCATTCTCCTCCTCTCCTTATGCTTTCCACTATCCTAGCCTCTTGCATTGTTAGCTAAACATCCTCTACTTATGCACCGGCTTTAACTTTCCCAACTGCACACACACACAGATGATGGACGGTGCACACAAATTAGCAGCAACCCGTGCTTAGCCTCGGATGTGGGGTTTGCTAAGTCGCGAATGTACTGTAGGGAAGTGTGTCTTTGGCTGGCTGGCTGGCTAGTCTGTTGGTTGGCTCGCTGGATGGCTGTGGTCACGTGTGGTTGGCTGAGGTTGGGTGTGGTTGGTTGGGGTCGAGGGTGGCTGATTGACTGGCTGGCTGGGTGAGTCTTCTCTGCCCATCGTCTGAGGTGGGCAGGTCGTGCAGGTGGGGTGGATACGGACGGACCCTTTCCTTTACGCAGACTCGTATATACACACCACGATCAAAATTATCATAGGTGCACCCAAGGCCAAGAGTATATCTCTTGGCCTTGGGTGCACCCCTCACGCAAACCATTTTAACACCTCTGAAGCACGATCCTGCTCTGATAAACTGATAGTGGAAAACAAACGGGCCAACACCAGCTACAGTGAGCAAGTTTCTCCACCCGGCAATCGAACCCCTGCAGGCTAGTAGCTAGACTGTGATACAACGGAGCTACTCACTATATAAAATCATAGACTACGTGGAATGGTCTAGGCCTGTATGAGGTATAGTTCTCCTGTCTCACAATCGCTGGCCTAGAGTTTAATTCATGGCTGATATAACTCGTTCATATTTGTTTTTGGATAGAATTTAATAATGGAAGAAAATAAGGGAGAGGGTAATATGAATGGTCCAGAAATGGGTAAAGAACGACAGGGTTGAGTAGTGTTGGGGAGGGAGATGGGAGAAGGGGTTGTGGGGAAGGCATGACCTGATCGGCCGCAAGCCTGAGGGCCATTCTTACCTGGAAGGGGGTTGGGGAGGGGGTTGGGGAGAGAAATGGTAGCAGAAAGGGAGGGTCAAGGGGAGAGGGTCCTATGAACGCCAAGAGCGATGGGGAGGGAGAGGAATAATAAGAGTACACCATTACGTCATTACGGTACAACACACACACCACTTGCTACATCACCAATGCCTAACAAATATGCACAGTAATATATAAAATTATATACTTGCCAACAAAAGCGCTGCCGTCTCGTCCAGCGTTTCGTAGAGGATAGCTAATATCAAGGCTACATATAATAAGCCTTGGCTAATATAATAGATAATCATCAAACAGTGACAGATCTACAGTGACAGATCTACAGGATGCAAAAAGTTATTGCAGAAGATTGACAGGACAGGGTGGAGAGTGGAATGTGATATGTGGATACGTGGACAAGATATAAAGAGTGGAAGGGAAGGGAGGAGAAAGTGGACTGTAAAAAACACATAAAATGACAAGGACGGAAAGAGAGAGAGAGAGAGAGAGAGAGAGAGAGAGAGAGAGAGAGAGAGAGAGAGAGAGAGAATGAGGAAGGGGCGCGTGAAGTGGTATGTACAGTAAACTAATGGGCATAATTATATATAATGACAGGACACACACACACATACACATACTGGATACCAGCTGGGACACATAACACATTATGGAGCTCTTTAGGCATTAGGCATGAGTACGCTTCTCTCTCTCTCTCTCTCTCTCTCTCTCTCTCTCTCTCTCTCTCTCTCTCTCAGCTCAGTGTGAGAGTAATGAGGATGGAAGAGCCCTGTTTACTGTCCACTTAATCACACTGGACCTCACTCTCTCTCTCGCTCTATTGTGGACCCATCATCACACTTCTAACCCCTCCCATCCCCCCCCCCTTCTCTCTCTCTCTCTCTCTCTCTCTCTCTCTCTCTCTCTCTCTCTCTCTCTCTTTCTATCGGTGTATTCATCCATTCTGCTCTTTCTTATTATTACTTTCCAGTCACTTTTCTTCCTCTCTATCTATCTATCTATCTATCTATGATCCCCAAACGTTCATTTCTCCACCCAACAACCCCACCTCTCAATGTCACTCCTTTCCACTCACTCCTACTACTCCTATTCCAATTGCACTCCCCCACTCCACACCCCCACTTCAATGACTCGAACCACGCCAACCCCTCAGTCACCACCCCAATTATTACAAAGTATAGCCTTTCCCTCTACCCTCTACCCTCTACCCAACCTTATCCACACTATTCCACCTTCCCCTAATAAATTCCAACACCTACCAGGATCCCATTACCCGTATAACACCTACTGAAGATTCCTGCCCCTACTACCCACCCACCTATCCCTACCCACCACTATAAAGTAAACTACATCCATATAAACACAACTCATTTAAATTTCCCTCCATCTCACCCATATAAAATCAAGATCTAGTATAAAACCTCATCGTTTACGAAACAAACACTCACATCAACAATTTTTGATACTTTTTTCTTCACTGTTGCATTATACTCATTGATTCCCAAGATTGCGATATTGTCTAACTAAAGTAACTAATGACAAAAGGGCCTAAATATTAAGTTTATTTTAATAAACGGTAATCGTAGAATATTAGCTGTATTAACACACCATGCCGAGGCTATACTGATTCCTCTAAACAAACTATCTCAATGTTATTAATAAGGGATCTGCTTCGTGGTATGGTTAGAAGAAATCAGTCGCCATCAGAGAATTTCTTTAAAATTATCAAGAGATTGCTTCACTATCCCTTCAAGTAGTGTTAAAAATAGTAAGCTAAGGTAAGTGATAACAACAAAGAGCTTCTTCCCCTTCTCCCTTCCTCCCACCACCCATACCTCATCTACAACTTGTAAAAAATACATTCATCCATTCAGCCCCCACTGTGAGCCCTCCCTTTCCCCTTCTGCCCCCCACGGACACCCTTTCACTCCGAAGAGCTGACAGGGAAACGCAAGGCAGTGAGAGAATCACAATCAGAACGCTAATTGGCCCCTCAGGAATATTCAAAGTGTTTTTTGGTATGTGTGTGTGTGTGTGTGTGTGTGTGTGTGTGTGTGTGTGTGTGTGTGTGTGTGTGTGTGTGTGTGTGTGTGTGTGTGTGTGTGTGTGTGTGTGCGTGTGTGAGTGTGTGTAAGACTGATCCCACTAATCTTAAACCGAAATTGGCCTAAATACCTTAATGATATTATGATTTAATGATATGCGAGTTAATGATATGGGAGTTACTGATACCCGGTATGCGAGTTACTGATATGTGCATGAGTTACCGGTAAAGATATACGAGTTAACAAACAGTACCCAACACCACATAATTCGTCAACTATTAAATTGCACCTGCTCCATGGGTTTGTCAGTCCCTTGTATTTCTCCGCTGGTCAAGACATGCAAATCCACCGGTTGACCTTGTAATACAACCTCAATGATCTGGAGCATGGAGAATCGTGGGTAGAGCGTGTGGTGGGGAGAGGTGTGCAATTATATCGGCGTAATTCATGTCAGCCTACACGGACGGGTTGTTGCTATGATTTGTAGGGACCTGTTTGCATGCCTACCTAGCCTATCTACCAACCATGCCTTAAGAGAAAAAGAAGAGAGAGGGATATGTAAGAAGAGAGAGTGATATGTAAGAAGATGAGATGGTAGGTTAAGGAAAGCAGAAAAGAACGCATCTTCTTTTTAATTTCATCTACTTTCACTATACAGTAAAGTAGACATCATACCACAACACTAATGATACTTGTAAATATTAAGCAGTTCCTTATTATGCTTCTACAGAATAACAACGTGTAGGTACAGTGCTAACAAAATACTACCTGTACCTCAAAGTGTCGTCTATTTTAGTACACAGGTTATAAAACAAGTTATAGTTACACTGCTACCTATGTTCAAAAGTCAATTTACAATGTTCTCCTCATCGGGTAATACAGTACGAAAATTTATGATGCTAAGGCCTATTTTTCCTGTAGGCCTAATGAGGTGACCAGTCGTAAATATCTGAACGTCTTCCATTATCTACATCTTTAATTAACCGTATATTTACAACTCGGGGAAAGAATTTGCCCATAGGTAACACATCCATACATCATACCCTCTCGACAGCAAATTAGAAGGCTACCGATTCCTTCCAACTATACCGCGAACCAAATCCCTTATTTCTATACTATAATACTCCGTTTTCTGGCCTATAGTTTAGACTTTAGAGGAATCATTGGCTCTCCACTTCACCAAAAATAGACGAATGTGGAAATGGTTAATAACTTTTTGAAGACTGTCCTAACCCCTAGACTCGTTTTGCTTCTTTACATCAATGATTATCTCAGCTGCACTTCTCCAATCCATTCTTGCTGATGATTGAACCCGACATTAGTTTTTTACAACCGTCCTCCACACATTCACCACAACACACGATGATCAAGCGGGACGACTAACTTCTGCCCTTTTATTAGGATATAAAATGTTTTGTTTCTGGAACATCGTTTTATGGCCGAGTTACAAGCCTCGTCAGTTACGAACAAAAAGTGTAAGAGAACCATTTAGCGTGACTGTACAACACAACGACAATCAAACGAACAATATATCTGATAGAATGAATGAAAACCACTTATGGCTTCATCGGACTGGATAGTGTACACACACACACACACACACACACACACACACACAAGGTAATAGAAAATAAGTACCAATAAGCGAAGATGAAATTCAACTCTGACACAATTTAAAACTCATTCAAATTCGAGATTTAAATGCCATCTTCAATGACGGACAGCCTTGGTGAGTCTCGAGAGTTCTATGGAGAAAGACGATTTACATATTATGTAAATCGAGTACCGTGGTGTTTGTACTCTTGATAACATATAGGACGGAGGGTGTGGGAAGGAAGGAAGGAAGGAAAGAGGTCTGCCGACTGCCGGGGCGTATGTATGCATGTAGGTCAACACATTTGCATATAAATACGTGAAATCTCTATAATTATTAATGAGGCTTCTGGACTTGTGGCTATTCTTCATATGAGTCTCCTTCCTCCGCTCACCCGTTGCGAAAATGTGGATGGAAAGTAATGGAAGGATGGGGAAGAAAAAGGAAAGTGAAAAGAAAGAGAGGGAAAGAGGAGAGAGGGAAAGAGGAGAGAGGGAAAGAGGAGAGAGGGAAAGAGGAGAGAGGGAAAGAGGAGAGAGGGAAAGAGGAGAGAGGGAAAGAGGAGAGAGGGAAAGAGGAGAGAGGGAAAGAGGAGAGAGGGAAAGAGGAGAGAGGGAAAGAGGAGAGAGTGTGAAAGAGGAGAGGAGAGGGGAAAAGAGGAGAGGAGAGGGGAAAAGAGGAGAGGACAGGGGAAAAGAGGAGAGGACAGGGGAAAAGAGGTGAGGACAGGGGAAAAGATAAAGGAAAGGCGTGGGCACTTGCATGGTTATTAAGTGTATATATAGCAACAATATACATTTTTGTCACCTCACTTACATAATCGGGAACTCTGAAAACAATGCTGTCGCGAAGGAAACGTGACTTTTTAGTTTTTACCAACATTTCCATTTCTTACAGTCAAACAAAAGAAACAATAATGTCTCATTCACGACAACATTTTTCTCCAAGTTCACCATCACACCTTGCAGAGAGGCGATGGAACCTTAGACCACGATTTTGGAAATGCGCATTGAAACTTTTAGCCACAAACTTTATACATACCACTCCACTGACTGAACACGAACATATGACACACATGAACAAACAAACTTCTGATCTCCAATATATTTTCCCCACACGTATCGTCATGTTTCGCACCATTAGGCTCACCCACTCTTCACCGCTTGGTCAGTTCAGTAGGCAAAGTTAACACCGCATAAAATTATCGCGAATTAGCATCAATGAAACATTACTCAAACGTCAATAGTCTTAGGGTACACGTTTTGTATAATTACTTACTCTTATTTACGTAACCTATTCACAGTAAACATTTATTTCATCTTTGACGACCATAGTAGGAAAGAGGTTGGATGTTTAATTAAGGGAAGAATCTCCGGTTGGTGAATTGGAGGAAGGCTGATTCCTCCAAGGTATGCCAGTAAGCAGACGACCACAGTGTTACTAATAAGAGATCTGTTGCATGGCAGAGTTTGGAACATTCAGTAACCCTCCAAACTGACCACCACAAGAGAATTAGTGTCCCCTCAAAGTCTACCAGATGAGCAACTCCTATTCTGTCCATTCTTAGTCCAATATTCCTATAACGGACCAATATTACTACGTGGTGATTCAATAAGTTTATTCTCAAGATATAAGTTCACGTTTTCCTTTGATAACTGCATTAGATCTCAACTAAAGTAACACTACCAGTCAATCTTGCTTCATTTTCTCGCAGTTTCACACTTTGCAACTGGACAATCATTCTATTTTCCTTAACACATACACACGTCCATATGGAGCCACAAGAAAACCACAGCACACACACACAGGTAAGGAGGGAGTAAGTTGACCCAACGAAAGACACCCCACGACATAAGAAATATCCTCAGGTGACACACACACACACGTAGGTTCCGATACACTGCTGATCTTTTTAAAGCAATATCCACTATAGTCTCCCATATTTATCACTGAATGGCTCCGTGTCACCAAGGTTGATTGATATGGCTTTCATGATGGAGGAACTGATAATTTCATGGGTTTGAATGGAGGAGTGAATGTGAGTGACACATCTTACAGGGTAATTCTGTCTCTCCTTCCGTATCTTGATCTTATTTTACCACCCCTGGCTCAAGCGTGTATAAGCCTATCTATGAATATGAAATATTAACAGTACCAATTGTAATGTTACAGCGAATAAAGGGTAAAGAAGTTATCTAAAAAAGGACCTGCAAAAATGAGAATTAGGCAGAGTTGGTGTGGAGTGATAGTGGTTGTAGAGTTTCCTCCCCCAACCCTTTCCTCACAGCCCTGAGGTGGGGTAGCCAACTCAACTGGTTCCCACAAGGTGGTGACCAGACAGTGACCCCCCGGAGGCCTGGAAACACTTGAGAGAGTAGTATAGCTCCATGGAGGAGGCACAGAGTTGGGGGAGAGGGTGGAGTTGGAGTGTAAAGCAAGAAAGAGTGGGAAGAGGGGGACGGAAGATGGGGAGGGGAGAGGGAGTACGGACGAGGGGGTTGTAAGTGGGAGGGGGTAAGGACGAGGGGGGAGTAAGTGGGAGAGGGTAAGGACGAGGGGAGGTGGTGTTTATCTCTTTGTTCTTTCATTTTCCTTCCTCACCGGTCATTTTAACTTCTTCCATAACCACCCTTTGTCTTCGAACTTTTTTCATTCTTTCATAACACATGGCTCATATTTCTTTGCTCGGAATATATCATTTGGGTCTTCCATTATCCTTTCTTCACACACACACACACAAACACACACAAACACACACAAACACACACACACACAAACACACACACACCTGTCCGCCCAACTCCATGCACATTTGATTTCACTAGTCTTTACTCACTTTTCCTTTGAATATTTTTCCCTTCCTCCCTTCCCACTTCATTCTTTTCCCATGTGTTTCATATGTTTTTCCTTTCATTCACTATTCAATCTCTATCAATTCCACACCTTCTCTTCTCAGCTTTTATAATTCTCTCATGATTCTTACACATCCATGCGTACACTTTCATTCTCTTCCTTACTCTTCTTCTCATCTCCATTTTACTCTTCCCTCTTTTTACTTTCTCCCATTTCTTCATTTTTTTTAACAATACTGGCCGATCTGAGATCCGACCATAATCGAGTTTTTTTTTATAAAGGTTGACACCACACTAATGACGAGATATCAAAATAATTCCTTGTAGGTCCTTCAGATACATAACCCTTTTGAAATGTAGATCGCAGACGAAACCAGATTACCCATTTCAAGAAGAATATTTTTTTTCCAAAAATATTCTAAAAAAAAATGTCTCAAGAGAACTTAGGCATGAAAGGGTGTATTTTTTTTATTGTCAATAGGCTATTTTAAGATAATATTCGTTTCTCTATTTCCATTAACATGTTTTTTGTACACCCAATCCACTATTTTCTCTCCTCACAGATCTTCTCCCATCCCTTCTCCCCGTTTTACCCCTTCGTTCCCTGACTCTCTCCCTGCCTTCCTTCTCCTTCCCCTGCGTGTAATGAGGCACGACCAGAGTACTGAGCACCCTCCTCCATCTACCCCCCCCCCCTCCTCTCTCTCTTTCTTGCTCCCCCCCCCCATTTCTCTCCCTTTCTGAACCTGTCTTGCTTGCCCTGGTCAGTCTCTCTATCTCACTCACGCTCTTCTTGATATACGCTGATGCTCATACGCCAACACGGACCTTCTCATGTACACATTCATATTACTGGAGGCTGACCCATGCATTTGCACGCACACGCACACACACACACGTACTATATTCTTCATCTTATATGCGCTCCAGATTTTGTGCATAAATTTTGACGTGAATGTAGCACACGTACTCACACACGTTTATATGAGAGAGAGAGAGAATACATTCTCCCACACTTTTTCCCCCTCACAAGCACAATCTCCCACTCCACATAATCATTATCCTCCACTTTAACGTACTCTGTGGTACATACACACACACACACTCATACAGATGTCTGAATCCTGAGCGACTGGCAATTGTCCGTAAGGGAACGGGTCAAGGGTTGTGTGGTGTGGTTTGGTCGGGTTGAGAAATGGTGTGTTTGTGTGGGTTTGCTTGCCTGTGTGTGTGTGTGTGTCAAGTGGGAAAGGTGAAGGGGTGAAACAGTGTAAAAGGTCCAGAGAGTCACACCGGCTCATCAAAACTTCGCCCAATCTTTTGCTTGCTTGCTTGTCAAAACATTCTTCACTACCTCAGTAACATCAACATCTTCACTACCTCAGTAACTCCAACACAAACATACACCAACCACAACACTATAACAAAACAACGATCCACAGCACATTATAATTATTACAAACACCACATCACACCATAATCACCATCACTACTACACCACAATAAACTAGGCTATACCATTAACACCCACACACCACAAAACACAATACCACAAACACACTTTCCACATAACATGACAAATACACACTATAATACTCGTACTAACAATTCACTAACTCTCTCTCTCTCTCTCTCTCTCTCTCTCTCTCTCTCTCTCTCTCTCTCTCTCTCTCTCTCTCTCTCTCTCTCTCTCTCTCCACACACACACCATCTGTACACAACTTCAAACATCGGTAACATAGAGGCGGTGGGAATAAACATCCTCGCCCGTTAGCTGAAGAAATCCTGAGACTCAAGGTCGGTGACTTTTCTGTGTGTGTAGGGGGTTTGGGTGAATGAGTGGGGGGGGGGAGCTTCTTGTTGATAATTCCCAGGTTTCCGCGTTAAAGAGAATTCAACACCTCGTGCCAGCCAACAAAAACACACACACACACACACACACACACACACACACACACACACACACACACACTCCGTTACTTAAAGTTAACTATGTTCCTTCCTTTTCACTTTCCTGACTTGGGTCCCCATGGACTTGGTACTTTATCGTTGAGGAACTTTACTTCTGGTGACGGGTACGAGTGTAGGTACATCGTTTCTCTTGTCTGGTGGCCACGACGGAAAGAAGGACATCATGATTGTTCCATCATCAAGTATGCTGATGATACTGTTATTACAGGGAAAATTTTTAATGATGATTGTGAGAATTTTTATGCACAGATAGATTTTTTCGTACATTGGTGTAAAAGTAATTTCTTAGAATTGAATGTAAAAAAGACAAAAGAAATGATAATAGATTTCAGGGAAAAAAATCATGTAACACCAGACAATATTATCATAAATGAGGAAACTGTTGAGAGAGTAGATAATTTCAAGTACTTGGGATATGTGATTGATAATCAGCTTAAAGGAAAGGAAAACACTGACCTGGTGTTCAAGAAATGCAATCAACGTCTTCACTTCATGAGATTGCTAAATAACTTACATATTGACAGGAAGATCATTTCTCTCTTTTATAAGTCAATAATTGAATCAGTAATCAACTTTTCACTGGCCACATGGTATAAGAAACTAAGAAACAAAGACAAAAATAGGCTTAATAGAATTGTTAAAAAGTCAAGGAAACTTGGGGCAGATACTGAACCACTGGAAAATTTATATCACGAAGGTGTTTTAAAACAAGCTAATAAGATCATGCAGGATGACACCCACCCACTACACAGTTGCTATAAGTTTTTAAGGTCGGGAAGAAGGTTAGCACTCCCACAACAGCGTACAAACAGGTACAAGAAGTCCTTCGTTCCTACGAGTATTTTACTTTTTAACAATGCAAATCCATGAAACATGTAATGACTCACACTTATGTCAAGAACTTTATTTTAAGTATTCACAACTTCTGCTTAATCTATCTCATTACAGAGTTATATTTGTATAATTTATATAGGTGTATGTATGTATGAATTAAGTGTATTTGTATATATGTGTAAAACAGTAATAGTGTACCCTGCACAAAAGCATCTACAAGGAACAACAGATCAGATAGCAAAGTCGTTAATAGCCAGACAGATATAAGACACTGTAGGACAGCTGTCCGTCTTTTCTCTCTCTCCATCACACACACAACACTCCCTATACACACACGACCACGTGCAGTGTGGACCTGACTGGTAGGTCCAATTCCACATACATCCATACACACAGACTAATTAACTACTTGATCTGACTGAGATTCAAATATCACTTTCTCTCTCTCCAACAAACATACATACACACGTACACAGAGTGACCCTAGCTGACCGTCTCCAATGACGCATTTGTGTTTACAGTTATGGTAAGAGGAGAGCAGAAACTATTAAACCTTTCCTCTCTCTCTAGCATCACAGAGAGAGAGAGAAAGGGAGAATAAATGATTAAGGAAGTAGAGAGAGGAGAATAAATGTAAGAGAAGGAAAAGGGGTGTGGCCATAAACTAGACCGCCCTCTTTTCCAACTGGAAATAAGACAACAGATATTATAGCCATATATGTCAACTCTTGAGTTTTGAAATAGATATAAGCAAGGGAAAGACACATGTTGTCAGGATAACTTAAACTGTCTCCAAGGGCTATAGGCTTGTCTCCACAGAGAGAGACTATATACATATAAGACCAGGCACATCAGTATCATTCCCTGTGTAGATATAAGTGTATATAATAAACTATTTTAAGCCTTTAATAAGAAACTTGTGAAATCAATTACCTAAGAACACCAGGCCGCTGAACTCGCTACCAACAACCAACAACCAACAACCAACAACCCACTACAACAACAAAGTATTGTACCAGATTCTTTGAAGAGACTAGAATCAGGACTGGTACATTTTGATGGCAGCGGTGTTTTTGCAACATACAAGATTGCAAAAAGGTAGACTTCACAGGAGACAGTGAATAACATAGTTCAAGACAAGTTGAAGATTTTATTTGTAAATTCTCTCAAATAATTTCTTCAGTGGGAATAATCTTACAACCTCTAACGTCAAAGATAACCCACGAATTCTTCACCTACAAGAGCCACCGGCTTCAACATAACTGCAACTAGACCTTCAAGGGGACCTCATCTACTTCACAACAAGCAATCATCACTACCACATCGGCGTTCCTGTACGTAAATTATCTCGTAAGGACAACGTCATCACTTCATCACTACCACATCGGCGTTCCTGTACGTAAATTCTCTCGTAAGGACAACGTCATCACTTCATCACTTCATCACTACCCATGAGCGTCCCTGGAACGTAAGGACAACGTCATCACTTCATCATCTCCATTCTCCAAGCTGACACCTTGTTACGTAAATTCTCTCGTAAAAGGCAAGTCAACATTCATCTTCACTCCAAGAACGACTGCTAGTGTGTTAGTGTGCGAGCTAACTAATTCAAGACTCGTCAGACACCCCACCTAGACGTCAACTCGTCATCATCATCGTTGCAACTAAGTACAAAAAGTAGGTACACATTACATGTTACAATACATTACATTATTTTTCACTTGTCCATGAACATGTTAGGATAAATTTAGGTTCCTCATTAACAGCCCAGAAAGAAAAGAAGTGCCAAATTAAAATAAAATAAAAGAATTCTCCCCCATTAATACAAAGGTATCACAATAACTTCGAATATCCCTGATAAGGATTCATTAGCTTCTGAGCTAGATTCCCCTGCCTCCCTGTCTCGTCTGTGGTGCCAACACATTCGACTATATTTTCTACTTCTCCAACCATACCCCCATTAAAAACTCAATCCGTCTACTAATATCATCCTGTATTTTCTACAAAAATGACTACTCCTCAACAATCTCCTACTGTATCTGCTCATCATCTAACAACTTCTGATCATACTAACTCTTCTATGCTAACAATGAAGCTTTTACCTACCACCATTTATCATTCAAAGCATTATACGGGAGATAATCCAAGATATGGAATTCATCTCTTCTTGCATCATTTGGAGAAGGTGTTTTGCATGACGAATATAGAGCAGGATGCACATAGGATAGCATTAGTAAGAGAGCATATTGCAGCAAATAGTCCAGCCAGTTATAGGTTAAACACAAGTGCTTTTTCGGATCCAGAGAATTTAACGTCATATGCCACATTCAGACAGTCACTTATTGATGTTTTTGGGGAAGGTAAATTACATAATTCAGTGTCAAGGGTTCAGAGAATGACTAAAACAAAGACAGACAAAATGAATACAAGTGAACCAGCAAAAGCACTTACATTATCAGGGTCTCTAGATTTAAATTCGAAGAAATCTCGTAACATACATCATGCATTACATAATACTCAATCCAGGGGTAAGGAGAATTTTAATTTTGATGCCACAAATAAAGGGGAATCACAGGGAAGACTTTGCAAATATTATAACGAAAATAAGCATATGACCAGTGAATGTTATAATTTATATAATACTAAAGTAAATGATCAAAGCAAATCTAAGCATAAATACTGTCATTCACATGAGTCAAATTCATATTCCTCAGATGAATATATGATCCTTAATAAAAGGAAACAGGGCTTGCACAATCGACACATGATGTATGAAACGAGACCACCACAATATTAGAATAGCATAAAAAGTCCCAAAATAAATCTGCTACTAGGCCCTGTCGTCACAAATATCAATAATATAATATTAAACCCTTTCTTAGTATCACATAGTAATACACTCATTAATGATAGACACAGGAGCAGCAGTAATCTTGTTATCGGATTATTCCTTTAACATATTGTGCAAGTTAGGTCCCTAGCGGCATTTAAAAACCAAGATTAATCAGGTGACATATAATTGTCACTTCTGCAATAAATTACAGGTAATAGGGACACTAAACCCTTCCTGTACGGTTAGATAAGGGAACTAACCATATACAAATACTCATAATAAATGAATCCTAAACATAAAATAATACATTTTAAGAATTAATGTATTTCAATACAGGATTGTCCAGGCCAAAATATATAAGTCCATGTCATGTTACCCATATATTATATATATGTATTGAAAAATAAAATAAAAAATGGAAACTACTCCATTTATATTAAGGCCATTGCTGCATGTACTACTATATTAACTCCAATTATCGTCCATAAATTGAAGGTAAAGCTTCCATCTCATGTACAGCCACATACTAGTGTTCTATTCTTAGTAGAGTCTGGGAATATAACCTGGGAATGTATCTACTTTAACTAATGTAAATGATAATAATATTGCTACTATCTATCTCTTTAATAAATCATCTACCAATAATCATGTAAAGAAAAGGAACATATATATGTGATCTGTACAGATGGAAGATTAAACAAAATACCACAAGGAAATATCATATCTGTTCAAACAAAAGGGTATAAAGTGATAGTCACATAAATAAGCAACTTAGACATATTATCAGTAGACGCGATTTTTCACTTTATCTTATCAACATATTAGCCACATATCGAAATGCGATTGTCCTACCTGGTAAAATTTTTGGAAAAATTATTTATACGCAAACATATAGGCTACCGTACCTCTTACTAGGCAGAAAGTTGTAACATGGTAAATGAAATGATGGATGAATGTATTATTAAGAATTCTAACTCCCCCTTTTTTAACAGTCAAATGTTTTTGATTTAACAAATAATGGTGAATTTAGGCCAGTAATTCTTTACAGGCAAATTATATAATGCTACAAGTAAAAAAAAAAAAATTAATAACCTCTCCCTCCTTTAAGAGATGTTTGGTCTAACATTGGTCAAACAAAATCTATAAAATTCTCCACATTAATTAAACTTGGTCAAGTGCAAACTGGCAAATAGTAGTAAATGATAAAGTCACCCCATTATAACATTTAATACTTCCCATGGTTATTATAAATACATTTGTAGACCATTTGGGTTATGTAATGCTCCATCCACATTTCGGCATATAGTCAATTGTCGTGTTAGTGTTATTAATATCGTAGTCATTGCTTAGCTAGACGAATTAATTATTTTTTTAAAGAGGTACATTTACAATAAGTAACAAAAGAAGGTTATACAGAGATTACATTAGGTAGGCCTCAAACATAAATTTCTAAGAATCATTTTATTACCATGATATTATAATTATAGGTTATGCATTAACCACCATTAGGCTCCATACACAATCTGATAAAATACGAACAATGAAAGTCTTTTAACGTAAAATCACTCTTGGGTTTATGTTCGTATATAGGATCATTGTAAAGAATTTTTCCTCCCATTTAAACTGACACTCTAAATAATCTCCTCAAGATGTGCAGAGTTGGTATGGAGGCTCAACAACACCTGAGCTTTGATTTATTAAAGGATAAATTGGTATCAGCTCCGATTCTGGCATTCCCATACTATTCATTATCTCAATAATATCAGGTGTACAGATGCTTCTTCAGTAGGTTTAGACACTGTACTTATGAAGGAGATAGCTATGGTTCTATGTCAGATATGTGTTAATACATAAAGAATATTAAATGCGCAGGGTACTCTTTACTCTGTAGCAGACCAGGAAATTTTAGCAATATTATGGGCACTTCGTACTTTAGAGAAATCGTAGTAGGCTATCTTTTACAAATTTTCGCGAATAATTACCAGATTCTTGGCTTCCTATAACCTCAAACCCTAACGGGAAAATGAGCCAGATAACATCTAACCATTAGGGAATTTCTCCCACATATTGATATACCTTCCAGGATGATTTAAATAAAGTAGCAAATCCCTTAAACACATATCTTGTCTTATAGTTCCTAAGACACATGAATTTTGACCTAAATGTGGTTCATAAACATTAGCGAATTTCTATGCTAAATATAAAAATATATTATTTAACTCTGAGGATAAGAATAATGGACAAGAATTACACAGTCACTTAAATAACTTTTCCCTTTATGATGAGATTCTTTACAATAAACTTAGTAAACGTGACTCATAAACCAATTACAAAGTGATACATTAAATAATTATTTCCTCAGTGTTAATTACCCATTTATCATAATGCAGCAGGACATCCTGGGAGAAATAGGTATCAAACCAATCTCCATATAATATACTATTAACATAAACTATGGGTAGATAATACAAGACATATATCGCTCAGTGCGAAACATGCAATGCTCCATGACGGGAAAATAATCCTGGACGAATCATGGGACGTAGTAGGAAAATATCTACTTTCCTTACTAAATTCAAATCAGAACATAAATAAAATATTACCTATGGTTAACCATTTTCTAGGTATTTAGTGGCGGCACCACTACAAGAAAAACCGCAAATAATAAGTGCACTTAAAATTAATCCAAATATTATAAAAGGTATCAAATTTCTACTATATTAAGCAAACGTTTGTATAACCATATCTCCTCATATCTCCCAGCAGCTAATGGATTAACAATACGGCAAAACCGTGAAATACTACAAGTACTTGGTGGCACAGAAACAATGGAAATTCCTCCACATGGAAAGACTGCATCAAGATGACAGTCTATAAACTCTACAAAACATGGAAATAAAAGGTAAAAAACCTCATCAAATACTATATGGCGTACAAAAAAAACGTCTTTCATATAATTATATGATATAAACAATTGCCACACAGAAGCCAGGCTACAACAAGGACAACTTCGCTGAACAACAGTGAGTTGCAATTCAACAAATTCATCATGATGTACAACACAATTACAGGCTTGCAAGAAAGAAGATGCGTAATCGCCTACACAAGAAATCTACACAAGAAATCTACACAAGAAATCTACAGGCTTGCAAGGAAGAAATTGCATAATCGCCTATACAAGAAATTTACAAGCTTGCAAGGAAGAAATTGCGTAATTGCCTATACAAGAAATTTACAGGCTTGCAATGAAACAGTGCGTGATCACCAATATACTACAGCATATAACTCAAATGTTCACTCCAGGTGATAACATAAAATAACACGGGTACCCGATCGAAGTTTAAAACTTCACACAGTCTTATCTTTAGTAGGTAATAAACTTATAATAAAGAATAATTTTACCAGGCGGTTGATATTGTATATGTAAACAGGATAAAGAGATTGGTAAAAAGCGCGCAAATCTAACACCCAAAATAAAAACCAATCCATATCACTGGAACATAACAATTTCCTCTTCTTAGTAATATTATCCCTACTACAGATAGTAATAATATAATCAATTATAAACAAAAATCCGATCGGTTTTCTATGAAATATAATAATTTTTCTTACAGATGTGGCCCAAAACAACATATATAGATAACGGGTTTTTATGGCTATACTCGCAGCAGCTACAGGCTCAGACGAGGACCACAACACAGTACAGAAGACGTCTTAAATCCGAGAGCTCTCGTTTACGAAATTTATCAAGCAGTTGAAAAGAAAAGGAAAATAAATAAAATATGGTGACGAATGAAATGATCACTAATTCTTTCTCTTTACATGATATATCTGAATTGTTTTACAAATTTTATGCCATTGAGCTGTGGTTACAGCTACATGTATTTACTGATACACTAGTTTTGTGTTGACAGATCACACGAATGGAATAACTGATTTAAAGGCATTATATTCTGTAATGTCCTTTCACCATTGGGCGCCCTAGGAAGGAATCCAGCGACTCAGGTATTATTGATCACTTATTATACAAATATATAATGGCTGAGAGCCATCACCACAGCCCAGAGCGTGGTTTACATAATTTTTCAGTGAAAATTACTGAGCATTATTTGGTACTGCTTAGATAGTAGTATACAAACATATCCCATAAATAAATAAAGGGTTACGGGACAAATCGTTAGAAATCAAGGTAAGTTAGAGTAACAATGTGCAAATCATTGCACTGAAATTAAATACAATTTATATAACATTATATGACCAATATAAGAAAATAATCACATACAATTTTTAGACTTCTATTTAATTCTGTTAGTGGGCAGGAAACTGAAGTACAGTTACACTGGAACTTAGAGAGGAATGACAATAATTTATTAAGAGTGTATTTACTGCAGGTAAGGTAAGATCAACTCATAATTAATACAACTCCAATACTTACGACATGCAAAGGAAAAATCAGTGTGAAATACCATCTTACTAACTATCATTCATACACTTAGGGTTAATGTCATCAGTGACACACAACTCCTAAAGTGCCAGGTTGCATATCTTCATTTATATGTTTGTCTTGCATATTTATTTTCAATGAATTCTCCAAAGAATGTAAAAATCTCTACATGCTTTGAATCGAATCATACACTATATGCATGTCCATTCATATCTATTGCTAATCAAACCTCTCTTTCATCATCATTATATTTTCCACTATTTATACTTACCTCCTGATATACAATTAACACTACTTTGGCATAATCACCCTACACTTGGCATGGTTCAAGACTATAGAGAAACACATTCATGTGAAATACGCTCCAGGGTAATCATTACCTGGCCTAGTAAACATAAATTGTTTGAAAAACGTAACAAACTCTCTTCCACTTTTCAACATATTTCATTTAATGTCGACTTGTTTAACGTCTCCTAATTATCAGTTGTTTAAGAAAAGTGAAGCTATTAAGTTCTCCAAGAGACTTGGATCCAAACATCTTTGTTATATAATTTGATTACTTCATATATTGATCAAAATAAATCTGGGTACCAATGATTATTATCCCATGTCTTATCTTTCGGGCATGTAATATAATATTTTTATGTTATATAGGAAAAGTCTACTGTCATATTTTGTATTGTATAAGAGAACTCTATCAACGTAGACTGATTTATCTTTTAATGGAAAAATAACATATAGCTGTTATTACAGCCACATTATAGCACCACGGTACCCTCTCATTAATGTGTAGCATAGGTTAGCTTAAATACACACAATAACATGCACCTAGCTAAACACATTAATTTTAAGATAAAAAAAATTTGTAACAATGTATTCATATTCATGTTTTAATATTCATGTATTGTTGATACTGTGTATGTTCATTTGTATATAAGGTGTGCCGATGTCTTATGTTTATTTTTATGTTACTATACATGTATTCATTGTTCCTATTTTAGGCTCTATGTACCCTACCAAATATTGTGAGCTGGTCTTCTATTAAATAAAGCATAAAGCATTACGTCTGGGGACCAGCCGTAGGGTAGCAGGTCCGAGCATTGTACCCTGCACAAAAGCATCTACAAGGAACAACAGATCAGATAGCAAAGTCGTTAATAGCCAGACAGATATAAGACACTGTAGGACAGCTGTCCGTCTTTTCTCTCTCTCCATCACACACACAACACTCCCTATACACACACGACCACGTGCAGTGTGGACCTGACTGGTAGGTCCAATTCCACATACATCCATACACACAGACTAATTAACTACTTGATCTGACTGAGATTCAAATATCACTTTCTCTCTCTCCAACAAACATACATACACACGTACACAGAGTGACCCTAGCTGACCGTCTCCAATGACGCATTTGTGTTTACAGTTATGGTAAGAGGAGAGCAGAAACTATTAAACCTTTCCTCTCTCTCTAGCATCACAGAGAGAGAGAGAAAGGGAGAATAAATGATTAAGGAAGTAGAGAGAGGAGAATAAATGTAAGAGAAGGAAAAGGGGTGTGGCCATAAACTAGACCGCCCTCTTTTCCAACTGGAAATAAGACAACAGATATTATAGCCATATATGTCAACTCTTGAGTTTTGAAATAGATATAAGCAAGGGAAAGACACATGTTGTCAGGATAACTTAAACTGTCTCCAAGGGCTATAGGCTTGTCTCCACAGAGAGAGACTATATACATATAAGACCAGGCACATCAGTATCATTCCCTGTGTAGATATAAGTGTATATAATAAACTATTTTAAGCCTTTAATAAGAAACTTGTGAAATCAATTACCTAAGAACACCAGGCCGCTGAACTCGCTACCAACAACCAACAACCAACAACCAACAACCCACTACAACAACAAAGTATTGTACCAGATTCTTTGAAGAGACTAGAATCAGGACTGGTACAATAGTATGTTTATGCATTCATTCATGTGTTTGGACATGCAGGTGTACTCAGCTTGTTGTCGATTATACTATACAGTAATAACTCTAATGTACTAATTTTTATACAAATCATTTACAATCTGATTCCTATGATTTTTTATTGTTAATATGAGCTCAGTACCACAAAGAATTTCATCTTGTATACTACTTTGTTACAATTTGATAATAAAGTTATCTTATCTTATCTTATCTTATCTTATGTAGGTGACTAATACCATGAGAGAAAATCTGAGGAGCTACGGATTCTGCGAAATTATGTGAAAAAACAAAATCCTAATCGAATACTGAAGTACCGTAGCCTGTTTCCTGTTACAGTAAATTAGAATCAATATCGCCCAAGTTATGACCACTAAAGTCTCCCAATGATAATATCGTGGGCCACTAATGGAGCATTTTGAATACTTTACTGCGACTAATACCTTACAACTATATATGAAAATGGCGGTAATGGCATGGTAATGAAAGATAACTAACGTTTGACTACATCATTAACGTGCTAAGATATTACCTGTACTCCCAAAGGGTTAAGCAACACCTGACATTTTGCCTGACTTGTGTAAACGCCGTTCGCCTTTTTCCTTCCCTGATCGGCTGATATGACCAGAGCCTGAAACACTGCCTGTGAAATTATGCCATGTTTCGGTCGCAGGTGAAATTAATCAGCGACACGGCAAACTGTGAAATAGTAGGAGAAATTCGAAGAGATTGATTCCTCCAAACTATGCCTAGGAACAAACGGACAATAGAGTACACTCGTGGTACGTAATCCCTGACCAGAGACGAACGACAGGCACCACACATAGCTTACCCTACATTCGAACTCAGCCTCTATATGTGTACTGGGTGGGGAAATGAGCAATACCAGGCGATTAGAATCTTTCTGATACACACACTCTGGTCAGAAATTATGTATCACGAATGTACAATCATGTACTAATGCAGCGTGTTTCCTTGTGTAGGTTGGAGGAATCAGTATAGTTTTCAATACTCCGGCAGCAACACAGACCCCTTAAACTTAAAGGTCGAAGGGATGTGGTGGTGGGGGTAAGTGTCACAGGAACTACCAACCTCAGTGAAAAGCAAAACATTCCTTCGTGTTTAAAAATATCCACAGCTTTTAAAGATTTCATTGGGATGACTAAATGCAATAAACAAAAAAGAGCAAAACCCTATGGCGGGATGTCCTGTGACCCTCGGCTTCCTTCTTACCACTCGTTGGGGTATAGGATATATCAGGTACGGTACAAACACACTGGTTCAAGTTCCTAATGTATACGACCCAGTCACCCACCATGCAGGGGAAGTCTCGTCGAGGCGCAATAAAAAGGTAAACAATGGAATGACGTCACGGCCTGCGACTTTTACCAGCGCGCGTTTCATCCTCGGGGCGGGAAAGTGTTTGTTGTGGTGTGGAGGGCAGACTTGTGGGGTCCCTTTTTTTATTTCCCCTCCGAAGGTCGCTGGAGTGGTAACAAAAAACAAAAAAACATTAATTTTGGAGACTAGGGACAGGTCAAAAGGGATGTGATAAAAGGTACCGTAAACAGACATGAGAGAGAGAAAGAGAGATAGAGAGAGAGGGAAATGATGAAGGATAGGAGGGACCAGAAGAAGTAAGGGAGAAACAGAGGAAGAAATAAGACTCATATCCCGGCAAGAGAAATTCGGACACCTTTGCTCTCCACTTGTTGGTTCTTTGTGTGTACTTCCTCTCTCACCCTCCCTCTCTATATATCCTTCCCCCTCCTCTCCCTCTCTCTCTCTTCACCCCCTCCTCCTCTGTCATTACTACCTCTGTTTTATCTCTATGCTCATTATCATTACTTCCTCTCTCTCTCTCTCTCTCTCTCTCTCTCTCTCTCTCTCTCTCTCTCTCTCTCTCTCTCTCATTCAGCTCATCACCTATTCATAGCAGTGGTCCAGGGTTTACCAGCTAGCCTATAGGGGGAACTGTATTGTTTTGTGTGGGTTCATCATCTGTTTATTCCAACCACCTCTCCTCTATACACACACACATCTATTTTCTTCCTCTGATTGCGGTGCGGCACTTGTTCGGTCCGACAACTCTCATTTTATTTTCTTCTTTCCTCTCCTCTCAGTCCTGTTCCTCATTGCCGACTTTTCCTCACTTAATTCCTATCCTCATTTATCCCTTATTTCCTCTCTTCTTTGTCCTATTCCTCATGACTCTTTCCCCGTTCACTTTATCTCCGAACCTCATTTTTTCTCTTTTCTCTTAAAATATATATATACTCTCCTACCCTTTTCTCTCTCCCCTCTTCCCTTATTTCCCCTATTCTTAGCCAGCTACCTTTCTTTACTCTCCTCTCACTCCTTCTTTCATCCACTTTCATCATCACATCTCATTCCTTTTCTCCTCCTCTCATTATTTCCTCTGGCCCATAACTTCGCTGGATTTAAGAGTGTGTTCGTCTCTCGCCACCTCAGTCACGTTCTCATCCACATCATTACCAATTTCAAACCATATTCTCTGTGACCATTCAGGCGAGTCATTAGAGACGCATGATGTATTTTACTGTACAATGGAAAAAGCCAAGTCTTCCATTTGGTCCAGAATAGAGAAATCACTCGCCTCCAAGACAATTAAAAGGACAATAATAGAAGTTTTTCATCTAATACCCTGCAAGTCCAATGAAATGTGATAAGCTCGTAGTTTAATTTTCAGTTATATGATATTAACGAATTAGCTGCGTTCAATTTATTTTTAATTTTCGTTAAGGGAATCATCGCCAAATTTACTATCTCTAGAGGGAAATTTACCAAGACCGCTGTCTGTCATTAGAAGATACCGTGTGTAAAAACGTGTTGGTGTGAGACAGCCTTCGATCACTGAGGTTTTCCTTCAGGGATGTTTAGTCGAAGCAGCTCCCCTCCCTCCTCCCTCCCCTCTACCTTTCCCTCCTGTTTTTGTCTTAGCTCCAAACATCCTGTCCTTTGAGGGTCGAACCAGCCCTCGGTAAGCTTTCATCCCCCGTACCTTACCTTGTGCACAAACCGGTCCCACGCCACTCACGCTGATGAAAGAAGAGGAAAAACAGGGGAGCGGACGCGGCTGATGTGACATAAATAAGGGGACAGACACGCTTGATGATAAATTGGAGGACTACCTGTTCCTCCAAACTATACCACGAAACTAATCCCCTATTCGTTTCATTTAAGATTTTCTGTTCCTTGGCATAGATGGATATATCAGTAGTCCTTCTATGTAAACCAACAAGCTATTATTAATTTCCCCTCTGCTCTGAATAGAATCATACAGGATGTGAAAAGAGTCGTGGTTAGGATACATTGTTGGAAGTAGGGCACGATCTGTTGTGAACGAACTGAAGGCCTATATAGAAATTTCTCCATCCTAGAATACAAAACATATCCTTTACTCCTATAATGAATGATCGGTTTCGTAGCTTCTTTTGGAGGAATCAATGGCCCTCCAATTTGACCATGAGAGCTAATACCATTAAAAAAAAATTGGTAGCAAGTAACAGGGTAACAAACTGATGAACAAACAATGCTGTACAAACCAAACAAAACGGAACAAGCCAAGATCTCATTCTCAACAATACGCACTATTAGGAAAAAATTTACAGACATTGCACGAGATACAAGGCTGGACCATACCAACCATGAATCATGCAGTATAATATTCAGCGAAAAAAAAAAAACATAAATAAATAAATAAATAAAATAAAAATGCAATAGCTAAGGAGTAAGACATTCCGGATGGACTGTATTTATTTGGGAACCAATTAGCTGAACTTTATTATAATGCGACATGTTTCCGGTGACATTTAGACGGGGGAAGAAAATAAGGCGTGGCAGCGAACCCATACAGGCAATTTATACCCATAGCTTCTGTTAAAGTCTTTCTTTTTACACGTGAAGGATCAGTTTTCGTTCAAGGTCAAGGGTAACTGATTCGTAAGGCCGTAGAGAGGGGGGGGAGGGGGTACTATCTTGTTCTCGCTATACACACTCAAGAAAGCATCGGTGGTGTGTATACTATCAAAGCCAAAACTCCCTCATGTCGCTTTCTTGTCGAATGGTTTAAAATAACTTGTGAAACATAATGAAAGCCCCACCACAGTAACGATCATGTCCGGTATAGCCTAGGGTTAGCTCTTTATCATATGTTTTCACCAGATTTCACGACATGAGTTTTGTCTTTGATAGTAAGTACTGTAATCTCTTGTTGGTAAATGGAAGAGCGACCAATTCCTCCAAAACTATAATATGCCACAAAACAGATCTCATATTTCTTGGTACCTAAAATCCTCTTCATTAAAACGTGGTTGCCGCTCTTAATTAACATGTCTTCCACTTCATCATGTCACAGCCTAGTACAGTGCATTATTTACCATTCATTCAAGCGGATAAAAACGAGTACCGCCCATTCCTACTCCTATTTATAGATCGTCCAACATGTACAATATTCATCATTTAATTTTCTTCCACACGATTCAATCACACACTAATATATACATGATTCAATTAAGCTGCCATATATACATCATTCACGCCGATAACAGGCCACCATTAACAGTCTTATTATCGACCATTAACAGCTGAGTTCACACGACAACACCATTACACTGTAGCCTACACCACAGACGAGTATTACGTAACCATTCTGTTTAATTAATTCTTTGGTATTCAGGACTGGTTTCCTTCCCATTGGTCATCCGCTCACAAAACGTCTCATCAAACTACTCCTTCCTTCCATTCCTTCTCTTTGTTATCAGTACTTCTATTTTAATCCTTTCAATTCTCACTCCACACTGCTCGTTTTAAACACACACACACACACACAGAGAGAGAGAGAGAGAGAGAGAGAGAGAGAGAGAGAGAGAGAGAGAGAGAGAGGTTCAGGTTCCCAGGCCCATCAACCTTGAGTCAACAACGAATACCTACAGTTAAACTAACTAAATAGGTGGGAAATACGACTGTTAACACTCCACCAACCATCCTTCCTTACTCGTCTCTCTCTCTCTCTCTCTCTCTCTCTCTCTCTCTTATAATCTGTCATCTTCACTGGTAGGCTATGTGGACTTCCAAGAATAATGTTGTCGTGAATGAGACATGATTGTTTCTTCTGCCTGACTGTAAACCAAGAATATGACTGTCAAAAGAAACAATTACATATCATTCACGACAAGGTTATTCTCAAAGTTCACCATCACACCAGTAAGGACAATACAACATTAAATACGAAGCAAGACTAACCTATTGGTCATGAAGGTAAAAAATGTGACACAAGTAGCTTCCCTCTACAATTTTCCTCTACTATAGGCTAGTCGGTAACAGGACTGATTTCCTATGACTAAGCTTAGCGTCACAGTTTCTTCTAATGAGTTACAAGCAGTTTCTCCTTGATTAAACCAACCCTGCCAAAAGAATACAAGGAAACAAAAAAAATTTATTACCGTCACAGTTTCTTCTAATGAGTTGTGAGCAGTTTCTCTCCCTTATTAAACTAACCCTGCCAAAAGAATACAAGGAAATAACTTCTTTATATTACCGTATCTAACCGAGCAACTGTACCGGTGTGTGTCCGGCTTCACGCAGGGTGTCGATCGTGAACTCAAGTACCGGGTCGGTCTGATTGAAGCCATATATGTCATCGAAGCCCTGAAGCGATTATTGGTGTGGGTTCAATTATATCCCCGTAATTATAGACGTCAGTATGATAGACAGAGGTGAGATAATGCGGGGAAAACCAATCACTGTCATTTCTTACGGCATGTACAGTAATGGCCAAGAGTTCTGTCTATCGCCACTCCCGTCAGATGGTAGGAATTATAGTGTTGGGATTTTCATATATAATGCATGAAACCTAAGGCAAATCACAGTCAATTAGAACAGGTAAACAAGACTCATTCACTACACTGTGGCTGAACATGGGAGGTATACCTAACATAATGTACAAGAGCCGAAATGCCTTATGATAGTGACTGTACGAAAGATGTGGCGAGTTCATGTACAGTCACGCCCACTAATCCTGCGACACCTTAGAATGAGAGGGGCCCGATTAAGGGGAAATTCTCTTGTTGGTGAATAGAAAGGTCTCCGATTCCTCCAAACTATGCCACGAAACAACAGAACCCCTATTAGTACCATTAAGAGAGTATGGGAGTAGGGTACAGGCTTGGGGGGGCTTAAGGGGGTGCAGGAGTAGGGGACAGGCTTGAGGAGGGTTTAGGGGAGTGAAGGAGTAGGGGTACAGGCTTGGGGAGGTTTAGGGGAGTGAAGGAGTAGGGGTTAGGGGGGAGCGGGAATCGGGTACAGGCTTTCTATCCACCCCAAGCCTGTCCCCGTATTCCCGCACCCCCTTAAGGTCGTAATTAGGAAGAATCAGTAACCTTCCAATTCACCAATACTACAGATTGTGTGTTTAGAGAATTTATATGTTGCGAGAAACTGAGAGAATAAGGGGTTTCTCCAAGTTCTATAAATATCCGGGTTGACAGGAAACAGAATATTTCCGTTTGAGACTAGGGCATGTGTTTTATAGCAGTGTTTGGAGTGTTCATGATACTGTTTAACTTAACTTCTATTTATATACTTTGGTCGCTCCTCAGTAAAACTAAACTCTAAGTCAGCATGAGGAGGAAAACAAAAGATGATTATAAAGTGGGAGGAATATACAAAGGACTTTCAAATAGCAACAGAGGTAATGGTCCTCGCGGGGCTATTTGTTTATGCATTGCTAACTATAAAAAGGTGAGATTCTATTCAGCAAAGAAGATAGTTCCTCCTCACCCACCACTCCATCCAACCACGTTTGGCAGAAAAAATACAGTGGAAAAACTATATAGCCTAGCCTACCGGTACCGTACTGCATAATGAAAATGGAAGTATTTTGGTAAGAACATAAAATATGTCTATTGTACAAACAATAATATCAATAATAGAATGAAAGTTTTCCAATTATCCTAAAGCCCTTATTTCTAGCGACGTCTATTTCGTCAGAGATAGTATCACGCGAGTATTCAGGTTATTGAAGCCTATAAAACTTTTCTAAAACCTCTATTTGTTCTCCTCTCGGTAGGAGGAAGCAGAGAAGAACGAAAAAAAAGGAGCAAGAAATAAAAAAGAAGAACGAAAGGAAAAGGAGCATGAAAAGAACGAAAAAGAAAAAGAGCAAGAGAAGAATAAAAATTAGGAAGATTTGCCCTGGCTGGCTAGGCTACGTTCCGGTTCATCACCCTATAAACAAAAGAAGGTAGCTGGCCAATAATTGCTCGACCTTGCTCCACACTGGTACAAGAGTAATTTTTTCTCACTCAATCAACGTGATCTTAATTAACTGAATCATATACACCGGCACACACTTCTTTACCTCCAAGGCGAGAGATAAATTATACTGCCATGACCCTTTACAAAGCCTAAGGGAAATTTAGTTAGTTAGTTATTTTGTTACGTATTAATTGTCTGTATTATGTCTTACTTAATGTTTTGTTTGTTATTATTGTTTACTTTTGTGCTGCTGCTGTCTTTGCATCAAGGGACGGACTGATTCAATACCGGTATAACCTACTTTGTTCATTATATGTCATAGGCTTGTCTGGAGGCATCACATAGGCTACTCCGAATTACAGAGTTTATGTTCAGCCCCGAAACGAATAAAGTATAAAATGGCAACTACGGTGCTGTGTGCTATATTGTGAGCCATAGCCTAATCTCCGGAAGGTGTTGAATTTCCTGTGATAGTTATTCATTAATCTAACAACTCGACGCCTCGGCTCACGTGTAAGGGGACTCTCGCTCTTATTCTGTTAGTTAGACTCTACGACTTTCACAACAGATTACTCCACTCGCTACAGAAAATATCCTTGACCTAAACTTTGATCAAAGAATAATATATACAACGCACCATTCAGTATCAAGTCAAACATATTAAGTAACGAAACCATTTGTACCGAACTGCATATATTAATCAAATTAATTTTAGTTACCGGTATGAATTCTCTTATCCCAGGGTCATCCGGTTTTGCTGTAATAATCTATAGCCTAATTATATAATCTTCATCTCACAGCCTAGCAACACAAAGCTAAACCTAATTATGTAACCCATCCTACCTGACTCATACCCCATCCATATCGTAATGATTACATAACAGGCTATTATAGGCATAGGGATAATTTTTGTTTGATATATTATAAGTTAATACCGTACAGGATTACAAGTTAATGCATTTCTATTAGAGCAAGACCACTTAGGCTACCAAGAAGCATGAAGATTTAAGTTGTAATAATTAACACACCTTCTGATTTCGAAATGATATTTTGTAAAATTTTCAAAACAAAAAGTTGCCTCGTTCCGATCAACTGGTCTCCCATTAAAAGCAACGCACCCTCTCCAAGCAAGAATGGTAGCCTATATCCCTTGCCGACTAATATACAGTACTCCTATTAAAAAAAAACTGCGATTCTAGCCTACCTCACTTATATTATCGTTGTCTCAAATAAAAACTATATGCACTACAAATTAACACGTTCCTCCATTGATACATACTTATAAACACCTGCACTGCACAATAGGTACCCAGCCACCACAAAAATGCACTTCCCCACAATCATAATATCACCCCCACACATGACCCAGCCGCCTAATTAAGTCCCGCACTTGGCTCATGACATGGGAGGAGCGGAAGAGAGGACGTGGGAAGCCATCACACACACTCCACTTTTTATGAAGCCTGCCACTCAACCTGAAGCTTCGCCGTATGATCAGATGTGAGATACATGGACTCTTTTCTTACAACCCGCTATACTTTGCTTTTATCCAACACTAACCACCGAAAATATTATATTTAAATTAAGCTAGATCAAAAAGCAACTGTACTGTTGGTCGCTATTTAAAAAAGAATACTTGTGAAACTAAACACAGACTTCAGTATTTATGCAAATACGTTAATCAACGTAGTTCTTTACAAAATGATATTCATATCGAGTATATAATTAATGTATTTTCTTTCTATCAGAAATTTTAATGATGAAACTCGTTGCAACCATTAATTGCCTACGGGTTTTTATCAATCAGGTATTTTCAGTCTACAGTAGTGAACGATGATAATGGGCCTTGGGAAGTATCGTAACTATAACCATCACAATTATGGTGTTAAGTCTTGCACAGGAAGGAGCTGAAACCCATGACCCCGAAGGACTAGAAATGGTTGACAGTGAAACAAAGAAATTGAGTGGTTTGATTAATAGGCTTGTCAAGTAATTCTCTGGCGCCACCACAATGAAGGTCGTTACCCAGGACCACAGACATTAGTACTACCGGTATCTGTTATTTCTGAATTCCTCTACAATTCTAGGTTTCGTCTCTCGAACTCATGGGAAAACTAGGCTACAGCCATAAAGTCCATAATTACGCTGGCATATGGAGAAATGGGTAGGAGGGGGTCGTTTAAGGAAAATAGGAGGTCCATGTGAATTTCCTAAAGCACAAATATTGATTCTTTGTGAGAGTTTATTTTCTACCGTAAGTGTTCTGAGTTTTCACACGTACACATATAAAGTATAATAAGTCAAATGAAAACATTACAATCATCCATATTATGGCCATAATATAAAAAATATACTGAAAATAACTGCATAATGTTATAGATTCCAATATTCCATCCATCACTATCTTGCCTTAATACAGCTCCACTACATCATGCTCACGTTGTAATTCTTTTGTTTCACTCTACAATTACCCCTTCACCTTCATGTTCAGGGGTTTCCATCAGCTCAATATTAAAATAGCGCAGAAAAAGTAGCAAGTGCGCTTGAATGACGACTAAAGTTGAGACAAAATTAAGTTAGAATAAAAATGTGACTCGAGCGGAGGTAAATGAAACTGTGAATTGGGTGTTTGGTTGAATTGTCACGTTCTGGTGGTGGTGGCCTTTACAAAACAAGATCACGCTACGTACACCACGGTCCAAGTTTGGAAATAGTGTCTTATGTTTAACAGGATATCTTGATATGATTTATAACTCACTGTATTGTAGATGCAATTTTCGTATGTCATAAATAGGCAAAATATTCAAGGTAATGAATCACTGTTCTTTTGGATCTACTACTATAGAATAAAACTAGGTTAATTGTAAAGAAAATATTATTAAAATTGAATACCGGAACTTAAAGTGTTTTCTTGCAAAATAATATTCACTACTTTACAGAGGAAATATCAAACTGGTCCCTCAATGTAAGCACATGGACTTTTGGCCTTCATAGCTAAAACGTTCAACAATCCAAACTATTAGTTTGCATTATACATTATATACACTTTACCGTATGTGTGTATATAAAACCGTGATCAGTCGCAAAACCAGTCACAGTAAAAGCCTCCGTCACTGGACGAGATTAAAACTGTCGCCACCCAGAAAACAAACAAATGTGACATTTAGGCCTTCGAACAGCCTGTTTAATTTTTATGATCAGTTAATTAACAATTAAAACATACGAACCAAACATTTTGAGACCACAGCAAATACAATATCTCATCCCAGTCCTCAATACCTGTTGATAGTCACTTGCTTGCCAACGAAGGAAGCCATCAAGAAGAGCTTTGATTTTGTGATGTCTGTGGAGATAGAAGACAAGGCACAACCAACACCAGTGCGACACGTGTGACAGTTGTCAACGCCAGCGGCCAACATCAGTAGCCTACTCACCAGTATAGATTATTTGAATAATGTCGACAGTATTAGGGAGTTCACCATGTTGTTACTCTTAATTAAACTGGCTTTCTTGTAGCCTACAACTCGAGATCAAGCAATATATTTTTGTGCATAATACAATTTAAGTTTACCCCAGGACTACCATTGATATCGACTTCTTGCTCCAAAAAATGCTACTAATTAATATGAAATAATGAACATCACGTGAATCAAACAAAACCTACAAGTATTGTCCTCCGATCAGGGAGGTGCTATAGGATTAGAGAAGATGTAACCTTTTGCTGTTAGGCTACTGCATGGTAGCCTATGGTACTTCATCGGTTTACAAAAGGGTTGTCTGAACAGAAAGAAAAATAAACTATAAGACCTGTTCTGAGAGAGGCACAGGGGGCAAATCCTCAGGACAAATAGTTGGGAGTACTGCGATGTAGGATAACCCTATGAGGCCTCCCAGGACGGCCCAGAGACAAGGAGATGTCTATCACAGACACAAAGATAAACATCAAGGGTCACGAATTTTACTGCCCGCCGCAGTTTCGTCATTGTTCCACCTATTACCCAAGCAGCTCTCTGGGCGCACACGCTACCCATCTCAAAGTGGTCTTATGGACTTGTCACTTAGCTATGTAGATTTATATACGAGTGTTCAGAACGTAACAAAACACAATAAGAGTCTACACTCGCCCCTACATCGTGACCCGTATCACCAATAATTATATTGATCAGGTGGGCTTCAACAAGAACAACTACTATCCAGTACATTCATTTAACTAGGCTATGCTTTGCAGACAGTGTTGATTTGCTATTTCGCCATCTGATAAATAACTATTAGAATTAGGCAAGACGCATGTATGTCATGTTCTTAGGCTTTCATACGTCTGGTCCAGGTCAAACTAGCTATGCAAATTGCACAAATTGAAGGTGGTTATATGACAACAGTTCAAGGTCACAACAAGTAAAGTTTTTCAATTCAGCAGCAGCAGTGCAAGAACTGATAGACATGACTATGGTAAAGCCTAAATTTCATAATTTGGCTGGAAATGGATATGTAGGCTAGTATTGCATAAAATGCAGTTGGCTAGGCCTACATCAAGAGGTTACGTTTTGTACTCGAAATGTTTTATCGTTTGTCCGTGATATTGAAAGAGCATTTAGTTGTCAACGTAAATATGATTTGAACTAAGATTTAAGCTATACTCGACATATCTTTATTATGATTATACAATAATTGTCAGAAAAATGTGTTCTCAATTTTAGAAACTACTGTATCAATGTCACACATATAGCCTATGTTACCCGGTATCGTAGGCTATACCAAGTTCACTGGATATAAGATTTGATGCTGATTAATATAACTTGACCACTTTTTCTTTCGCTTTCCACCTTTCATTTTATGTTCTAAAGGCTATATCTCAGTCTTGCGAATTTAATGGTGTCTTGAAGGACGGAAAATCATTGGTTTGACCACAGGACGGAGGAAAAACTACTATAGGCGTTGCAACATGGGTAGAATCTCGGTCAATAGTTTATGAAGCATTGTAAGTCTCTGTAACTAATCGGAATCATTTAAGAAATTTTGAGAAAGAAGGTAATTAGTATCTCAAAATATCCGAAAATATGTAACTTACAGGTAGTTTTAGGAATAACTAGCCTTTAAGTGACAGACGACAAAACTTGTGCAATGTTCTTAATAGATTTACATCACTTTGACAACACTCGAACAAATTAATGGTACATCAATTATCATATTACAAATACTTTCTTGAATACCAAATACACACAAAAGAAATTGGTAATGAAATTTTGCTAACCACCTAACTACTCATGATTAGTCCACTTCAATTAAACTTTTATACACGATAAACTTAGCGTACATGTACTACTTACCTTGATGAAGCTAGCGAGTTGTATGTCACAGTCACTGCATGTTACAAATTAATATATAACTACAGTAGTTATCGCGAGTCACTCACAAGAATCACAAACGCGAGTAGTAACACCCACCCTCCGCGAGCGTCAGTGCTAGACTGACTCTGGTGAACTGAACCAGGGTTACAAACTTACCAGGCAACCACCCGAACGCAAGAACCACGTGTTTGGCCGCTTGACGCCTGACTCCCGACAGTGTTATCAAGGTCAACTAATGTATATCCCGCCCAAGTTCCAACATGAAGAAACACTAGCCAGTAGTTAGCAACTACTTCCACCGTTCATCGATTACGATTTAATCATAATGCATAGTATAGTATATTTATAATTATGATATGACTTCCTAGGAAACGTGTCTTACTCTATTAGGGTGACTGTTAAATATAAAGGGAATATAATTTAATGGTATAAACATAACGTAACAACTTACAAACAGCAATTATGAGATTTCCATTGGTGTCCATCCAAGCCCCAAAACAGCTTTCTTAGCAACGCAAGGAGTCTGTGGCCAGGATCTTTCAGCCCCACCCGCCCACCAGCCGACTATATAGTCTAGGCCACTCTAGGGTAAGCATCAAAATAACGTCATGAAACGTTATGAAAAATCAAATGTCTTATGAATGAAGTTGTATATTTTACCTGTAGAGAGGCCTACGCAATTATCAGTTCATTATTGTCATCTGTAATATTACAAGACTTCTTCATGCATCGTTTTCATGATAAGCAATATTTGCTAATACAGCTTATACAGGTAATGTACACTCGTGATACGTAATCCCTGACCAGAGACGAACGGCAGACACCACACAAGTCATATACCATGCATTCGAACTCAGCCTCTGTATGTGCACTGGGTGAGGAAATGAGCAATACCAGACGATTCGAAGCTTTCTGCTCCTCACACTCTGGTCAGATATTATGTATTACGAGTGTACTGTAGTTCCCGCTTCCATGATTCCGGCTCTTCGTGGGAATAGCTAGTAGTTTCTGCGGTCAATCTATTACCCTAAGGTCTAGGCCTATCCTTTCCTACTTAAAAAAAAGTAACCTGCAAGCTGTTTGTAGCCAAGATCCCACCATGATAAGCGACAGGAGTTTACTCAGAGTTTCGACTCAGGAAATCAGATTTTTTCACGTTCGGGGTTCTACATTATTATTTTTTTCTAACCTGGAGAAAATGCATCAATTCCCTTCTAAGTAGTAGTGACTCAAATATATATTTTGCGTATATTCCTGTGTTTATAATATGTGGACAAGACTTAGTATCAAATTGTCTAATTTTTTATATAATTTTGCCTTCGACTGCAATATTACATTTATCGAAAAGCTAAGGTATTGAAAATTGGTTGAAAGAGCCAATACATTTTCGCCTGGTTAAACAGTTTAGTTTAGTGTATAGTTGACCATCAACATAACAGTCAATATAACAGCTTCTTGTCTGTACTGTACAGTCACGAGCACTAATAAGTATCCAGGTGTGCTTCGAAGACCTAGAGACAGTAAGTAAATAAACAATAATACCTCTATTGGAATTAGTTCGTTGGTAAATTTGGACTGTTCGAAGCTTCAACTAAGCTCATCTTTACTCTCTTCTCAAGGATTCATTTTTACTTTCTGATATGAGACGGTGAACACGGTTGTCTTTCATGACCACCAGATAAACATGGAGACCGACCCGCTGCACATTACACAAACTACAAAATATACAGTACTTGCATTGCTGAAACTAAAACTGTACTAGAGTGTCAATAATATAACTTTAACTAGAATACATAAATGTCAGATCAAGTGTCTATCAGCAGTAACTTTAATAATTGCTTTGTTTCGACACACTACAAACTATGCATAGAAACAGACCAAATGAGCTAAATTACGATGACCTGCATGTGTTTCCTGGTATAATTTGGGGGATTCAGTTGCTCCAAATTAGCTAACAGTATAATACTCTCATATCACACATGTGGCGTTTCTTATAACTTAATTGTGCCTTATTTAGTGACGACCCAGAGAGTGTAAATCAAGTCACCGAAGTAACCATAGCGGTACCGGTAATAAAAATTCGAGGGAGGGTCTTGATGTAGAAATTGTAGAGTTTACAGTGAAAGACAGAAACACACACACACACACACACACAAAAAAAAAAAAAAAAAAAAAAAAAAAAAAAAAAAGTCTTGTTTAGATAATTATTGATGAAAACATCTGGTGAATTTATATACCTTGTTGGTGTGTCATAGCTGTGGCCTGGTCTGGTTGGTTCCCGGGATTCAGTGTCCAGGTTCGTTGTTGTATCTCGGTAATTATCAGACCGGATGACGACACGACTTTTGTCTTTAACTGTACAAGCGTGCTTCTACACACACACTTAATTTGTACCCCCTTCCCTTCTCTCTCTCTCTCTCTCTCTCTCTCTCTCTCTCTCTCTCTCTCTCTCTCTCTCTCTCTCTCTCAATTCGTCCACACTCCTCGTCCAGACCACAATAATCTCCAAGTATTCCTCTGGCTTCTTTGGTCTGTTATGATTACCTCCGATATTCATACAGTGTGCATGGTGAATCCAATAAATATACTTACCTCTTCCATACTCTTGATGTATTCTAGTATTCATACACTAAAATATAGTAACTTTGCCCATTTACAAAAGCTTAATTAGCATCATCTGACATGGAGTGGGGATAGATATATGGCTTTTTGTGATGGCTGTAAAACCCTGTAAAATAATTTGTGTGTGAGGAATGTGGTGAACAGGTGTGTGTGTGGAACAGAGGAGAGGGTGGGAACATTATTCATGGGGTGGTGCATAAATCTCTTTAGTGTGAGGAAAGGAGGAAGAAATGGAGGAGCGTGAAACAGGAGTATTCATGAAAGGTGGTTAAAATTATTCCAGGTGTGTGATTTTTTGAGCTAAGTGTGTATACTGTAAATATTTATAATTACATACTCATTATCTTATGCATACTCTAGGACTAAAGTCATGTTTCCTGTCATCAAAGATCTGTGTAATCGCTATGATTGTAGTGTAGCAAAATAGTTTTTAATCATTCATACTTGACTGTGTAGCATATTGTAGGTCCGTCATTAGTTCCCACGAGAATAATTTTATATTGTATACACAAATTCAGCACAAACTTCACAGTTAAGCCATGCGGATACTGTGACCTTTGGTGGTAACGGACACGAATATAATATTAGGAGTGTACAGCCACAATCAAATAACCACAGACACTTTCCTGCCATCGTGCAAATAAATCAGTATCAGATCAAAATATAATCATACAATACCTTACGTCAACTCAACTCCCTCACTTATTATTATGAGGTGCTGCAAAATCATGCACATGTTGTTCTTTATTACCAAAATATTTACTAACGATGGAAGGAAAATGTCGGTGGTTATTTGATTGTGACTGTACCTACAGCCTTAATACGATGAGGTACAAGTTAAGTACTTACTGTCATTAACCCTGTGTGACAAAACACAAGCTTCTTATAAAATTTGTGACTGAATGCCGAAAGTAAGACAGAAAGTGGTAAAGTTACTACAAAGTAATAACAAAGATGAAATAATCTGTGATTAGGCGGCTGAATCCAGGAATGAAGAAACACCACTTAATCAAAAGGTTTTACTGGCAATGTTTAGTTTATACTAGAAGACGAGTTCTCTAATGTCTGTGTGAGAATACACTGAGTCAAGCATTAGGAAACTAACCATTAAGCCCAGGTGGAAGACCAGTTTTTATGGCAGAGGTCACCACCACCAGAGGAAGAAATGTAATCAATGTAATTCCTGCGTCAAGCAATTGAAGTACAAAGAAAATACACAACAAGGACTTTATAACGTGGTACTTAATGAAAAGAAAGACACTTATAGGACTAGATATGTATAAAGTGCAACATTAATATCTAGTAGAACAAAATAACTTACTTGAGAGCAAACTTATGATAATGAGTAGAACACCTCCCACACCACGACCGAGTCACCTAAATCTAAGGTGTGGTATATTAAAAAAAGGAGAATTTGTCCACCTGCCAGGCTGCCAGTCCCTCCAACCCCCTTAGCAGCGGTGGGGGTCCTCGGGGGTAATTATCTAGGCACTTTATGGTCGTGGGAACGTGTGTGCTCCCTCTCTCCCTCTCCCTCCCTCTCTCTTTCTCTCGGTGTCCCTCTCTCTCTTTGGTCTCGTCCCTCCCTCTCTCTTTTTCTCCATGTCACTCTCTCTCTTATTTTGGCCTCCTCCCTCCCTCTCTCTCTCTCTCTCTCTCCATGTCACTCTCTCTTTTATTTTGGCCTCCTCCCTCCCTTCCTCCCTCCCTCTCTATCATTCTCTCTCGCCTCACCACTCTCTTTCATACCTTCCCATCGCTCTTTTGTTCCTCTTATTCTTCCTTTAGCATCTGTCACTCTCCCTCATCATCGTTTTATATCTTGTCTCTCACTTCATTTCCTCCCCTAAGTTGGATATATATATATATATATATATATTGCCGGCAGAGATGACGACAATTACAACATCACTTCACGGGTTTTAGTGTTACTTTGGTCCCCATTCGGTCAGATTTAGCTTTTAAATTCTCTCTCATTTCTCTTTTAATATCTCGTTTGTGCTTGCTTTCCCTCTAATCTCCTTCTCTCGTCCCATTGCAATGTCAGTATCCTATCTAAAGTTTTATGTGGTCCCGGGAGTATATTCACCACATGTAACCCAAAGGTAAATATTGCTGTATTTTACGTGTGTACTCCACTCCCGCACCCATTGAGAGAATTGCCGTGCGCTGACAATTTCAAGGGGAAACTCGCTCAAACTTACTTCCCGACACTCCCCACACAGGTGATACTCATGTCCTGCGCGCGCGTGTGTGTAGCCCATTATTTAATTATACAATGTGCGGTCGTGAGTGTGTGTATTAAAATATTTCCTCTCATTATATTTTCAGGAAATAAACCTGAAATTTTGTATATCATATATCTATTAATCGTGCAAATGTACATCTGGTCACACTCCCGTGAGGCCCACCCAGTCTTGTCAACGTGTGGGGATAGAACTGGTGGGGTGTATAAATGGATTGGTTGTGAAATTTGTACTCGTTGAGCACATTTGAAATGTGTTCACCTCAATCGTGTGTAGGCTGATAATATCAAGTTGATTAACTGGTCATGCTATAATGGTATGAAAAGAGTTGAAAATGATATTAGTGAATTGAAGAAAGTAATGAAAGATATACAAGATTAAGTTAAGAAACTAGTGGATGGCAAGATGTTGTGACCGGATTGGGTAGCGTTTGTGATGTGATCAGCGCTGACTCACACCTGACTCAGACCTCTTGCAGGCTGATTTTGAGCATGCTGCAAATTATGTGAAGTATCGTTCAGTTATGCCGGAGAAACTCATGAAAATCAAAAGTAACACAGAAAACGGATACTGAGTAGCATAGACTCAATTATTCTACTCTCTCTCTCTCTCTCTCTCTCTCTCTCTCTCTCTCTCTCTCTCTCTCTCTCTCTCTCTCTCTCTCTCTCTCTCTCTCTCTCTCTCTCTCTCTCTCAAACAGACTGTGACTTGCTCTGAGAATAATATGTGGCTACTGATTTGATATGTTTCCTGACATAGTTTGTGTGGAATCTGTTCATGAGGGTCACTGAGGACTAGCTACATCTATGCTCAAGTCGTATCACCCTGGCGAAAATGCACCGATAACCTTCAAGTAATAATATGACCCTGGATCCATGATACAAGTACAGTCACTATCAAATATCCACCGACACTTTCCTTACATCGTAGTACTGTACATATCTTGGTGATAAAGAACAACATATGTATGATGATGTTGCAGCACCTCATAATAATAATAATTGAGGGAGTTCGAGTTGACAATACACGATGTTGTATGATTATATTTTGATATGATACTGATTTATTTGCACGATGGAAGGAAAGTGTCGGTGGTTATTGGACAGAAAATAAAGAAAAATCTGCATCACCTGTCTTTACGTGAACACTATTTATTTACAAGAATAATTGAAGGGGAAGATTAAGATAGAGATTAAAAAGAGGATTGAGGGACAGACAACAAAGCACACGAAGGAAAGGAGTGGGAAAATGGATAGGAAGTGGTGGGCGTGTGTTATGTATATGTATATGTATATGGCCCGTATAGAAGAGAATAAACACACACACACACACACACACACACACACACACACACACACACACACACACATACACACACACACACACACACACACACACACACACACACACACACACGGATCTCTACTATACTAGCTCCGTTCCAAAAGTGTCTTCTATCTAAATTTATATATAATTGTTTAACCTGTCTTGGGGAACTTGCGAACAAAAGTGTGCATGTGAAAACGAAGGAAAAAAAAAATTGGCTTGCCGACACCAGAATTAATTAGCGAGAGAGCAGCAGCTAACTCCACCGAGGTTGTTGTATTGATAAAAAGCCAGGGAACCGAAGCCTGACCCTGGGAAACTTGACCCCGCCTCTCATTAGCCGACTTGTAGCCTCGAGGGGTGGGGGTCGAGGTGGGGGTCGGGGTGGGTGGGAGCTTTGGTGAGGGTGTGAAGGAGAGTGTTGGTTGGGTGTGAGTGAAGGGCGAGGCTGGCGTTTATTCACACACACACACACACACACACACACACACACACACACACTCACACACACACACACCTACACACACACACATACACACACCAAAACCTACACACACACACACACACCAAAACCTACACACACACACACACACACACACACACACACACACACACACACACACACATAATCATAGATACACACACAATATATATATAATTTTGTAAATTCATATATACGCACACACTTACGTAAACACAAACAAATACACACCAGAACCTACGAACTCACACACACACATAATCATAGATATACACACACAAACACACATACTGTACACATAATTATAGATACACACACAATATATATATATAATTTTGTAAATTCATATATACGCACACACATACGTAAATACAAACAAATACAGAGACAGACACCGACCTCCTCCCACACACAAACCCACACACACACACAAACCAACATACACAAACACTTACAACATTAATCGCTGTGAAGTCTGACATGCCCCCCCTCATATCTTATTACCGGGGTGGGGACGTCAAAAGGAGGTGGTGGGGGGGGGAGGGATGTGCTGGCTGGGGGTCACCGCTCCCTGGAAAGTTGTCAAGGAAGTTATTTAATTTCGGGAGATTGTGGAGGGAGGAAGAATGTGCTGTGTTTTTTCTTATATTCTAGTGGGTGGGTCTGAGGCTGATGAGAAAAGAATATAAGTATTAGTGGGTCTCTCTCTATCTCTCTCTCTCTCAGAATAAATTGTGAGATTATCTATATATATATATATATATATTTTTTTTTTTCTTTTGGTTATTTAGTCAGAGTGCCGACTTGTCTTTCTTTGCTTGAACGTTGAAAATTTATTTTGGTGATCTGAAATCAACAAATACTGCGGTTCTCATTTAGAAATAGTGAGTGTTTGTTGCTCTGGACTTCCAAGATTAATTTTTCAGGTCCATGCATAAAGGGAAAAGTAGTAGAGACAACTGAACCTCTGTACATGATTCTACTTTGAAATCTAGTCCTCTGTTATATGTGGAAGAGTACTAAAATTTAGGTGGTCATTTGTTGTGAGAGAAATAAAGGCCTCTGGTTGATGCCACCACCACAACAAATTCTATATTCCTTTCCTAGCTTAGTTTTAAAGAATCAGAAGCCCTCCTCTTTCCCTCTCACACCATTCTTTTAGAACGACTCTTCATATAAGAAAAAGAAAATGATTTGTAGTCCACTGTAAACCTAGCACTCTCCATTAAGGGGAAATACAACTAGAAAATCCAGTTCTCCATTGGCTTAGGGCGGGGTGGCTTTTCACAATATAATTAAGAGTTCCTTGTGTTTATCATCCACACTGAAACATATACCTATAAATCAAATAATGAACACGAGGGAGAAGGTAAACAGTTTCGCCAGGGACAAATATATTGGAGTATTGTATGTCAATCCCGTAAAGACTTACAGCATAATACAACTCAGCATCTATTTCCTGAATGCATGGTGAACAGAGACATAGAAGTGAAGGGAAATAAATGTCCAACTATTTTGCCAGCCAAGGGAAAAGAAAAACCTCGTCCCTACACAAAAACTCTGTAACTGGACTCACATGGCCGTGATGGCAGGAGGACGGGGCAAATGTTGACGAAAAAATATCTGTGTAGAAATACTTACCTACAAAGAGTCCAATTGTTGTTGGGCCCCAATTTTAGGTGGTGATGTTTGTAAAAATTTATGGGAACGTGTGTGTGTGTGTGTGTGTTTGTGTGTGTGTGTGTGTGTGCATGTATGTGTGTGTGTGTGTGTGTGTGTGTGTGTGTGTGTGTGTGTGTGTGTGTGTGTGTGTGTGTGTGCTGGTGTATGTATAAAAAATTGTGCTGGTGTATGTGTAATTGTGCTGGTGTACGTGTCTGTGTGCTGGTGCACGTGTGTGTATATGTGTGTATGCGTGTATGTAATTAAACAGAAAGATTGAGATACAGATAAACAAAGGTAATGTAGAAGGTGAAGTGTTGGAGAGACTTGGCAGCAAACCATCCCACCTTCCCACCAGACAATTCCCTCAGTGTATATCTATGGGCCTCTAAAAACACGCTACTATTTTGGTATCAGTCTGGGCCAGTTCCTTCCATGGTGCTCCCTATGGACCACTCTCTCCCTCACACTCTCCATCTATACACTGAGCTATGGCATCATTCTGTCTGCATGTATATATAAAGTCTGTTAATTTTTCCTCGGGTCCTTTCACTTCATGTTGCTATCTTTTATGTCTGGTCCAGTGCTTTCTAATTCCAGACTGGCAGACTCTCCCCCATTCTTTCTGTACCGTACGTATCTAGTCTCATCCAGCCAGAGGTCCTTCCATTGAGCCCACACGTACAGTATTTTCAGTCCTTTCCTATACCTTTCTTGTTTTCCTGTTCTCAGTCCTTTTCGAAATTCCCCTCCTCCTGCTTTCAATATTTCCACCGTTAGTCTCTCTCTCTCTCTCTCTCTCTCTCTCTCTCTCTCTCTCTCTCTCTCTCTCTCTCTCTCTCTCTCTCTCTCTCTCTCTCTCTCTCTCTCTCTCTCTTGCCTTACTCCTATTCTCTTCCTTCATATCCAGACTGTACTGTATTTACCTGATCCGTTTTATCATGTTCTCAGTTCGTTCAGTTTCTCTATTCCTGTAGTCGTGTTCTTTCCCCCCCTGACAGACATCACATCATCCTGTCCTGTTACTCCTAAATTTTCATCTCCATCCATTATATATTTCTCCCATTTACTCATATTATCTCCCAACCATTGAATTTCAGTTTTTTTTACAGCATTCCTATTTTTCCTCGTCGCCTATCGTCTCTTCTTCGTTTCCTGCCTCTACTTGTCCTATTACTACCTGCGTTCCTCATCTACAACTTCCCCATGCATCTTCATCCATCGTCCCTGATCAAACAAGTATTTTATAACTCCTGGTTGATGTTCGATGGATCAGCTTCTATTCTATCACGTCGCAATAAATTCGGACTAAATGATGATTCTGCCGACAATAAAACGTGATGGTTTAGTCATGATTATGGGGATTTTGTGTAGGAACTCTTAAACTGACTAGGTATATTTTTTAGGGATGCAATCTTCATACAAGCATTACTGTATTGCGTTCTTAGAATTGTGATGGTTTGCAAAGTATAAACAAACTGACTTTGGTAACAGATCTAGTTATCTCTCTCTCTTTCTCTCTTCCTCTCTCTCTCTCTCTCTCTCTCTCTCTCTCTCTCTCTCTCTCTCTCTCTCTAGAGAATATACGGGTTAAGTGAGTTGTGGGGAAGGAAGGAAGGAAGGAAGGAAGGAAAGAGGGAAAGGGAAAAAGAATAAGGGTGATCCCTCGAACATTTCCCTTACATATCCCAGGAGACGTAAACTCATTCCTCTTACACGGGTATATAGGAAGGGGCCCTGTGCCTAACTGCATCGTAGAGGAGTAGATGGGAAGGACAGGAGTAGATGTGGAAGAAAATTGGGACTTAGCACTTAGAATAGACGTGGATATTTTCCTTGGTCTGAGGAGACAAAAAGAGCTGAGGAAAATTGAATGTGAAAGTATGTACAGTACAGTACGTAGTAGCCTCAACCCAGTAAGAAATACTTATTATTAATTCGAAGGAATATCTAAGTCAAGTATAACCTCACATCACAGCAGGCAATATCCCTCTTATGGGATATATAAGTTAAAATTCTTAATAACAGTTTCAAAAGGAACCATACACGTTGTACAGTCACGAGCACTACTAAGTATCCAGGTTTGCTTCGAATATCTAGAGGCAGTAATTAAATGCACAATTAGATCTCCATTGTACAGTAATTATTTGGTTGGCGAGTTGGACTGATCAAATCTTTAACCAAAACTGTCTACTTATTATTAGTGCCCATTACTGCACATCTACTTACACTTACACTTGTCGAAATATACCTAATATTCACAGGTACTTTTTTCGAGAAACACTAGATGTAATTAACTAAACGAATATAAAAAATTAAAATGAACTCACCTGTTTTAAATTAAAGAAGCCGAACATTGGTGTTATTGGACGCTTTTCAGGGACTTTCAATAAATGTATATAAAGTTTCCATCATTCTGACGTTCTTCCTGATACAAAAAACATAGTCCTCCTTACTGGATGAACAATTTCTAACGTCTGAGAAAAGGGGTTTGGTTATTCGAGCATCTGTTCGGATTGATTGGGTAAAGTGTTCGTCAAATTGTTATCCTGGAGTTAGAGTTAGATGTAAATGAATAGATATTGATAGAGATTAACCATTACTGTCTGTATATAGAGATAAGTATAGACTCCTAGAGATAAATATGAATATGAAGTAATAAATATAGACAAAAAGATAAATATGAATATGAAGTAATAAATATAAACACAAAGATAAGTTATGAATATGAAGTAATAAATATAGACACAAAGATAAATATGAATATGAAGTAATAAATATAGACACAAAGATAAGTTATGAATATGAAGTAATAAAATAAATAATAGACACAAGGATAAATAAAAATCTTCAGAGAAACAGAGAATCCAAGAGACCAACAAGACACACACGACGTTACAACACCAACACCAACCAGTAAGGGAAGGCTGAAGATGTCATAAGGTCTCAGAAGTATGGAATCCACTTAGACCCTCTGTGAGTTATCGAATCCTGCAGCCAGCCAAGGGAGGGAAGGAGGGAGGGAAGGAGGGTGGTGCCAAATGGGTACTCTCTTTGGATTTGTTGAGCTGAGTGGGGGGCGTTGGTGCATGGTTGCCTTATGTATGTGTGTGTGTGTGTGTGTGTGTGTGTGTGTGTGTGTGTGTGTGTGTGTGTGTGTGTGTGTGTGTGTGTGTGTGTGTGTGTGTGTGTGTGTGAGTGTGTGTGTGTGTGTGTGTGTGTGTGTGTGTGTGTGTGTGTGTGTGTGTGTGTGTGTGTGTGTGTGTGTGTGTGTGTATGTGTAGAAAAAGTCAATGTCGGTATTTTGCTCTGTAAAGATATATGGAAAATTATCCGTGAGTATTGGTTTATTTTGAGCATGTGATTATTATTCCCAATATTAATACATTCTGGGTTTTCATTTGTTTTCATGTCACTTTACGGAGAAAACATATTACTTGTGACAACATATTCATATGTGAAAAAATGTTTTAGAGTTGACCCCCTACCCCATAATGTAAGCTGTTTATGTGGTGAAGGCAAATAGGAGGAAATCACACACTGAATGATAATGAGTAAGTAATATAAGCTTCACTAATTGAATCTGGCATGGAGTAGGGCAGAGATGACTGGTATACCTGTCGGTTAAAAATAATAATATTTTTTAGGAAAAGAAATAAATCCATTAATCGGTCGATGAATATTTTTTTCCACAATATATACAGGCATTATAACATAAAAAAGTCGGCATTATAACATAAAAAAGTCGGCATTAATCCGAAAACAAGCAGCAGGTCAACCGAAGATTTCTTCCACGATATGTGCACGGACCAGGAGTTCAAAAACGAGAGCACCGTAAAACAGTAGACAAGCGACGTGCGCAGTCAGTCCCAGGAAACACTAAAGCAATTCCAAGTCTTTCCTTTGACGTTTAATCTTCGATAATCGAAAAAAGATGAAGGTAACTTGGATAATCACAAAAGACGGTCCAAGTGCTTGTTTCTGTGGTGTGGGAATGCTATGTGTTTGCTGGGTTGTGGGTTGAGGACGGATAAAGCCCAGAGCGATGTTTATTTACACGACAAGCGGAGACAGACAGTGAGAAGGATGAACGAGGGCTACATTCTATTGGCTACAGAACAGTTTGTCCCACTAGTTTGAAGGGGATACTCTCTTGACGTCTAGTTGGAGGGCCAATGATTCCTCCAAACTATGGCACGAAATAGAATCCATTTTGGAAAGAGTAAAGTTGCCTGTTCTTTAGCATACAGTAGTCAGGAGGAATCATAAGACCTCCTTCTCACTAACAAGAGATTCACCTCAGCACTACATACGACAGCTTTTGTAATAGCTGATTGAGGACAAAAGCCTTTGTTACCCTCGAGTAGTACTACTAGTTTCTTATGTGAGTTCTCAGCATTTATTCTGGATGTACAGCCACCAACAAAAGATCTGCCTTCCTCGTCTGCCAAGTCATGAAACACTTACAGTAGTGTAAACTTCACAAGTTCATGATAAGAGAAGTACATTAATATCTTCGCTGGATATTCTAATTTTGTATGGATAATATGTTATTTTGAGGGATATGATTTATATAATCATTTAAGAAGCCCTCGGTGAGGCGACAGCGCTTTTGCTGGCGAGTGAACTTCACATTGGTTGTAGGAGAATTTCACGTTAGTTTCAGTAATACTTCGCTATTGTTTCTGGACTACCTCAGAGAAATTCTACGAGTAATTATCCTTTAACAATGCTAAGCACTATTCTCAGTTCTGTGAAGCACCAATTGTTGACTATGTTTACTCTTAGTTTTTCAGATCAAGAGTTTTCAAGAAGCAGAAAAAAATGTCAGTAAAGGCTCATTCCGTTATGGTATTTCTTTAATGCATTCATAGTTCAGCTGTGTCTGTTCAAGGAATTCATGCAGCTACAATATACCGAGTACAGGCAATTGTTCTATGTGATCTAAGAATACCACCGCCATTTGT
>JAWZYT010002300.1:70000-87183 GCA_034508575.1 Petrolisthes manimaculis
CGCTACCCCTGTTGATCTCCACTTCACAGATGACAATAGCCTCACCGTGACCTGAGGGTTTAGAAGTGGTGGCATCCCTCCCACACTTATGGGCTCCTAGCAATTCCTCCTCGTCTCCTCCTCGTCTTTCTACTCCCACTCCTGTTTTTTTATCTCCTTTAACATCTTCTCTGCCTCTGTCACCACCTCCTACACCTCCTCCACCTTCTCTTTCTTTATAACCTCCTCCTCCTGCTGCTGCTGCTCCTCCTGATGATGTATTTCTCCATTCGTCTCCTCCGCTTCGTCTGTTGCTGTCATCTCCTATTCCTCGATCACCTCTCCCTTCTCTGTCTCCCCGTCTGTCGCTACCTTCTCCCTCGACGACCCCCTCCGATGCCTCACTGTTCTCCCGTCCTCCTCCACGCTTGGATGACCTGCGTTTCTTGGACTTGGTCTCCTGAAGTGCCTGCCTCAGTATTTCCTCCTGTTCCGGGGTGACGGAGAGTCGAGTGTAACAGTTTTTAATCGGGTGTGGTGAGCCTCCCTGTTGTTTCATATTGCCGTGACTACCGCTGCTGTTGCTGTTGTTACTATTGCTGCTGCTGCTGCTGTTACTGCTGCTGGTGCTGCTACTGTCATCCCCTACGTGTTGATGTTGTTGTTGTTGTTGTGGTTGTTGTTGTTGTTGTTGGTGTTGTTTGTGATTGTGGTGGTGATTGCGGTGAGGGTGTAATAGGTCGTCTGTGGGGTCGTCTTCATCACTGTGGGTGCTGTGGCTCATCTCCTGCACCGTGCTGAGGCGTTCGTTGGTGTCGTTGGCTGTCATCTCCGGCTTGGTGGGGGTTCTATCAGACACAGAACAACAAATTAGTGTTAATTCATCATATTATATCACCCTTAAACAACACCAGGTAAAAATATGCTACTCGTATAATAAGCAAGTCATTATATTTTATATAAGTTACTATGCTAGCAATAATTGTACGTAAGATCAAAATAAACATGAAGACTAAATGGATACAACTGCTTGTTTACAGACTCTAACGATGATCATACAAGCGGAAACAATAGTCCCAAAGGCTGAACATTTTCATTTTAAATATATTCACAAAAGTGTGACACGGTCCCCGGGGCTCCTCGACACCGTCCACCAGTCACCTCCACCAGTCCACTGCCAGAACAGTTTCTATACATACAGAAAGAGAAACAGCTTTTCCCTCTCTATCTCTCTCTTCTTCTCTCTTTCTCTTTCTCTCTCTTTCTCTCTTTCACTCTCACACACGCACATATGCCCCCCCCCCCCCTGGTCACTCACACACATACATACAAACAGAAATGAACTGGCTATATCTTTCGCATGCATGAAAATTAAGTAAATCCTTCCAGGTGAGTTGTACACCTCAACATATATATATATATATATATATATTATATTATATTATATAATAATAATAATAATAATAATAATAATAATAATGATAATAATAATAATAATAATAATAATAAAATTAAATTATGCAGCACGAATATAATTTTGTGTTTCAGTTTGTACAGCTGTTGCACTATGAGGATGATGTACATTAACTCCGGATGTTATACAGGGAACACAAAAATATATACAGGATTTAACAACATACTGCAAAATACATTGGGCCAACTTTCACGCCATTAAATTTTGACAACATATTTTTTTTCATTAGTTCAAAGCATCACTCCCCTCAGCCTGTGTAATTGGGATATACATACAAGGGACGAAACAAAGTGATGAAAAAAAGAAAAACGACAAATAGTTTCTGTGTAGCGGATTTTACTTTACTCATTTTTTACTTCATTAATTTTCTTAATTCAACTATACATCACTACAAAATCCCTCACTCTACCATCGTATGGCTTATTTTCTTTGGCTGTAATAACTGACAAGAATGGCATAATCAGCTTAACAAGAGCCTTTGACACCCAATAGCCTAATGTGTAGTAAACTGTCAGCTCATCTACGACCTTGGAAGTCCTGCTGAGCCATCTATCCTATTCCTTTTCTCGTGCCAAGGTACCCACGTGGACCATGATTGACGACATGCAACAACCCTAACGTTAGCCTTCCTGTATAAAAAAATAATGCTCTTCTTGAAAAGGGAAATGGGAACAACCATACACTCAATGATACTCTAAAGTCTAAACTCAGTACCATACCTCAACGATGCCAATGTAATCCCCTACACTACAACACTAACCTGAGCGGGGAGGCGTTACGTTGCAGGGAGTCTTGTGAACCTCCGGCGGTGGTGGCAGCCAAGAGGGACCCGTTGTTGCTGCCCTGAGACGTCCTGGCGCCCCGGGTGAGGTCGCACAGGGTGATCTGGGTGAGGGTGGAGTTGCGGTGGTTGGGGGCGTTGACCACCGTATTGTGAGGGAAGGTGTTGTTGACAGAGGAGTAGGCGCCTTTATACCTGCATGTGGGCTGGGGTTAGTGTGGCTTAGGGTTAGTCTAGGAGGGCTGGCGTTTCCTTACCATGGAAGGTGACTTGGGTTAGCATAGGACATTAGTAGCAAGTGATGGAATATTGAGAGTTAGTTAGATTAGGCTCAAAATTGTATTATAAAGTTATATTGGATTAATCTGGGTTGCATTAGTAGCATTGTATTGGTTGAGTTAATGTGTACAGGGTTGGACTGACTTAGTATGCGTTAGTGTGATTGAGGTTAGATTGGGTTTGGTGGAGGGTGTTATATTGTGTGTCTGTCCCTTATATCATTCATTCCCAGGATATGCTTAAAAAGGAGAAGTGGGGAAAGAAAAAATACAGATTCCCTAACACTCTATCAGAAATACCTGCAAAATTCTCTTCAAAGCAATCTCCGTCCTATAAAGCTGGCCCGTCGACATTTTGTATTTCAGAATGTAAAGGGCCTCCTCCCAAGAGCATAATCAAATATTCCATAGGAGTATTTATTTATATACCGTATATATCCTGCGGTACTTCTTAGGGTCATAATTATTAAGAATTCTATAAAAAGTTACAGGAACATTATATAATATAATGTTATTTTTCGGCTAATTTATTTCATAGTTATCACCAAACGTCCTGTCGCATCTCAGGTTCTGTTGGTTACCTCCGATATCCAGGAAAAGTGTGGTGAATGAGACACACCTGCCTCTTGTTTTTAATTGTGATATTGATTATGATGTACCCTAAGATAAATAGACTCTTGATGTGATATTTGCCCTTTCATATCACTAAAATTTACATCATCTGACAGGGACTGGAGGTACTTTTGATGATGACTTTAATGTACACAAAATTCTTCGCATGATAATCCAGTCAGCTATATAATCCATTAATTTCTTCATCCAGTCCCTTCCATGGCCCCAGGATGCTCCCCTAATTCACATGTTATCACTGCCTTCCTCCTCTCCTCGTCACTCATCGATTTGATATATCATTTCTCTATTCACAGGCCGTCTCCTCTCTCATGGATCTTTCCTCTTAACATCTTCCTTTCCCCCACCCCTCTCCCTTCTCACTTGTCGTTCTCTCTCCCCTCTCCTTCTCGTAAATACACCTCTCAATACCCCTTACCTCTCACATCCCTCTCTTTCTCCTCTCCCCTCTCATACACAGCTTCATTCCCACGCTCCCTTCTCATTCGTCTTTCACCCTTCACTCTTGTAACAACTTCTGCTCCATTAGTCTTCTTCCTCGTCACAACATTGCCACCACCGCCTACAACTTCTCTAAATGGCAAGTTCCTATTCTCTTTTCTCTCTGTTGTAGTGTTATGTTTGTCATTTCCACTCCCATATACACTCTATTCTAAATAATCCTTTCACATAATAATTATCTTCTTCGTCCATTCCTCTTTCATAAACACATACACACACACTTTCGATACATTTCTCACTCCAGTATACCTACGTTCTCTCCTTGCCTTCCCAATACCAAGCACCTGTTCCCACTTACTTCATGGCCCTCTTGGTACAGAATCCATATCGTGCGAGGAGGATGAAGAGATCCCTACGGTACTGTTTGGTCAGGATGGCGTACAAGTAGGGGTTGGCGCACGAGTTGAGAGGATAGAAGAACACCAGTAGGATCTTGGCTCTGGTCACGTTAATGAGTGGGAGGCCGGCCACCGCTGTCAGACTGTGTGTTCAGATAGACAGCAATATATGTAATCAGTCAGGCCATCAGCTCTCGTACAGTCAACACTCGTAAAGTCAACACTCGTACAGTCAACACTCGTACAGTCAACACTCGTACAGTCAACACTCGTACTCTTGTTGACATATTGCAAGGCTACTGATTCTTCCAACCAAAGCTTAAACAAAAAATATCCCTTATTCACATATTGGTAGTAATGAAGTCTGTTTCCTGGCATTGAATGTAGGTATCAGACGAGATCATCAATACAGGCGAGATCATCTTAAAAACTGAACAAAGAGACTAAAAAATATAGACACAGGTATAGTATTTCTGATGCGACCAAAACAAATCAGTTGAGAAGAGCTTACTTACCCGAAGAAGGCAATGGGCGCCCAACATGCAAAGTCAGTAAAGACGAGGAGAGCCATACGCTTGGCCACGGTGAGGTCTGAGTGAGGGGCCGTGGCGTCATGGCGGCTGATGGAGCAGTACATGGAGGCGTAGCAGGCGGTGATGACGAAGAAGGCCAGACCGTTCACCAGCAGCAGCGCCACCAGGTAGGACAGGGCCAGGGCGTCTCCGATATCCATAGGCAAGCAAATACTACATAGGGAGAGGGTGGTTGGGGGGAAGGGGGGGGAGTTGTTGTGGTAAGGATAACTCGGAATAACTTCAAAACTGCTGCATTATTAAAAAAAAAAGAATTATATCAGTACAATGTTTACGTCATAATTTTGAACTTTCTTTATGTACAGTACTGTATCCATAAGTTGCTTTGCATAATACGGATATAAAACAATGAGGTGACTGATGCCTCCCAACTGTGACACAAAACAAGTGATATATACTAAGGTAATCTGTGATCTGACATGGTTTGGAACAACTGATAACTTCCGCTTGCGTGACAACAAGTATAATTCTTCTTTAATTAGGTTGATCTGTATACTAATAAGTTTTCTGTTTTGAAGCATAGTTTAAAGGGAAAAATATGTAAAACTCTGATTCACCCACAAGAAATTATCCCTTTAATCATTCGATAAACCCTCTAAGTTGGCAACAGAAACCCCTCTAAGTTGGCAACAGTGATCTGACCTGGTCTTGCTGTAGTTGGAGATGCCTAGCAATGGGAGGGCTGCCATGGTGACAGAGTAGGCCCACCCAACCACCATAATCTTCATCGCCATGGACAGCTTAAGTCGCTTGTTGAGGTGGATGGCGTAGGTGATGGCGTACCAGCGCTCAGAAGTGATGACGGTCAGTGTGAAGATGGACAGTTCAGAGGCAAATACGGTCAGAAACCCAGCCACCTTGCACCCTGGACCTAAATGATGATGATATTTACAAAGTCTGATACATGCAGTAGAGAATATAACCAGACCAACTTGCACCCGGGACCTAGATCATAATATTCACAAGGTCAGCTCGGGTGCATATATCAAGCCACCTTACACCACGGGACCTGGATAAAGATTATATTTAACATAGTTTGATAGGGTGGAGAAAATAACCCAGCCACCTTTCACCAGGGACGTATAGAAGATAATGCTTACTTTATCTGTTAGGGTGAAGAAAATAATCTAGCCACCTTAGACCCAAGACCTGACATAAATATAGTTTAGGTGTCTGCTGGTGTAAATTATTAGACAGAGAGTATTCCAATACCCTGAATATGACAGAGATTTAAAGTGTCTGATACTGTAAATCCATTCATCCTTGACACAGGACATGACAGAAGTATTTACAATGTCTGGTTGTATAATTAATAACACGGGTCGTATCCTATCCCAGCCATCTTGTACTAGTGACATGTTATAATTACTTAACCTGACAATTACGTTAAATATTCCAAACACCAGTGTAGATACTTACCAAGTTACGAAAGCTAAAAAAGTAAACAGTTCATAGACCATCACAGCCAGGAATTTGTACCCTAAGCTGAACTATATGTATATGGAACGTAACTGTGATTATCGCGTTACACTCCGACCTTTATTTAATGAAAAAATCGATAGGTATATTGATCGTGTGTCCCTCTGACCTTCAACACATTTATGAGATAATTATAGAGATGGTGAAGGTCAGAGAGCAATACTATTAATAATGTATTGGTTAGCGTAGGTTACTTGTCAATGCAATACCGGTAGATAAGTTGCATATTCTGGGGAAGTATTGACTTTTTACTCTACCATTTATAGAAAGTTTTTGGTAGAAATTAGTCTGATTAAGTTTAATCTTTAAATTGTGTTGATAAAGATATGATAACTTTAATTCTCCGGCTGTAAGAAATCCGCCACCATATTGTGAAGACAGATTGTGCAGCAATATTTATCAACAGAATTAACACTATAGCACCAGTGATTCTTTTTATGGTCAGAATAGCCTACATATCTGGAGCTCAAAAAAAAAAAAAAAAAAAAACTGGAGTGTCGAGTTATACAGAATCCATGTGAAAAATGACGTCACCATTCACATACAGGCAGTTTCGTTATCACGTGATTTTTCGCCTACTATTTCTCTTATTTTTTCCTGTATGTGTGTACTATTTATAAAATATTGGTTGCCACAGTAAATTTTTGCGTAATTTGTATCTATATATAAACCCCACTTAACATTTTTGTGGCAGGCAACTCGTCTATTACCGTAACGACAAGTTATGAAGCATCAGAAGGGCATTAATGTGTTGTGTGTAAGGGACAACAACATTGTTCCTGTCAAGCCTTCACTGATGATAAGTTAGCATTTTTTCAGTGGACAATAATGTCAATTTGGCATTTTTCAGGAGAAAATAGAGCCTTATTTTCGGAGGCAATAGGTCCACTTAAAATGTCATTAAGTTTTTCTAAAGTTGTTTCCTTAACTAAGGACTATTGCGCAAATCTATCATTTCTTCCAGTAGACATCAGGGACAATTATTTTCAATGTAAGGTTTTTCATAGGAAAACGAAATTATTTAAATGGATTTGTGCCCACAGACCGTATGTGCGAAGGGGTAAATATCTGGTCTGTAAATTGGAGGACTAAATATTCCTCTAAAATTTGCCAAGGAACAGAAGACCTTAATATTCCTAATAGGTGATTTGTTACGTGGCAAAGATTGAAAGAATCAATAGCCCTACATTTACCAACAGGGGTAAGCAATGTGACTGGGGAAGATGAGAAGGAGAAGGATGGGAGGAGAGGAAAGGGATGGGCAAGGACATGGAAAAGTAGAGAAAATGGGGGAAGAATCAACACAACACAACACAACACAACACAACACACAGACACAGACACAGACACAGACACACACAGACACAACCCCCCCCCCCACTAACTCACCATTCTGCCAGTCAATAGCGTAGTTGAAATAGACCCCGATGGTGTGAAGATCCATGGCGGCAATGATGAGCAGATATATACCCATACACAGGTCGGCCAGGGCCAGGTTCACCATCAGGAACTTGCTCACAGACATTCTTGAAGAGGGATTACAAGAGTTGATGTAAGATGGTGTAGGGACGTGGTGCACCCGACAACCTCCCTCACCTAGCTTTGTTGGGTTTGCAAGGTGCCTGAGAGTCGGTCGTCTGTGGGGTCGTGGGAGAGAGAAGAGAGCGGAGAGTTGGACAGTCACGGGGCAGGGCCGGGCAGGGGAAGCGAGAAAGGAAGGAAAGTAGAAGGAACATTTGGTAAGGTAATATACAGGAGAGAAAAGGGAATGGAGGAGTTGGAAAGCATGAAAAGAGAGAGAGAGAGAGAGAGAGAGAGAGAGAGAGAGAGAGAGAGAGAGAGAGAGAGAGAGAGAGAGCAGAAAATTGGACAGTAAGTACATGGGCCGGGATATGAAGGTGAGAGTGAAAAAGGATTAAACAGAGGCTAGTGTTTGTGTGTGTGTGTGTGTGTGTTAGGAGAGGTCTGGGAGAGGGGACGAAGAGTTGATAGATCCAAGGACGGGTGAGGGGGAGGCAGTGGAGGAAAAAGAAAGGATGGGAAATAGAAAGGGAGGGAAATGGGAGAGTAAATAGAGAGAATAACATGGGAGAGAAAGGAGATAATCGGTTAATGAGATAAACTATAACAGAAAGGAGATGGAGTGGTAAGGAGAAAGAAAAGAGAGTGATGACAGTGGGAGGGAGGAGGAGGAGGAGAAGAAGAAGATATAGCGAGTAGTTGAGGAGGGTGAAATGAGAAAGATCTTCGAAGAGTTGTTTTTGTTGTTGGGAGGGAAGCTAGAGAGAAGAGATAGAGAGAAGATATGGGAGTGAGGCAGGAAGGAAAGGAAAGGAATGAAGAAAGTCCAGCAGCTAGGATGTGGATGGATGAATTGATGGTGGAAAGGAAGGGAGAGTGGTTGATAATATTGATAATAGAGTTGCGTGGGGTGGAAGAGAAGACAAGATGAGGGACCCAGGGAATGCAGTCATCAGGGAGACAAAAATATTAAAGTCACTGTTTGATTGTGTGAGTGTGATATATATATAGCAAGATAGATTGATAGATAAACAGATAGATAGATAGATAGATAGATAGATAGATAGATAGATAGATAGATAGATAGATAGATAGATAGATAGATAGATAGATAGATAGATAGATAGATAGATAGATAGATAGATAGATAGAGAGAGAGAGAGAGAACAGAAAGGAAAACAACGAAAATGTAAAGCAGGAAGCAACTGGAATACATGTATAATAAATAAAAGCTTACGATGTAGCAAGAAGCAAGTTTAAGGAAATAGAAGCCAGGCAGATTGCAACTATTACCGAGGGAATAAATGGAAACACTAAAGCAGACAAATAAGTGACAAACAGATGCATGTCTAATCATCATCTTGAGTAATCTTAGCAACCATTAACAGAAACAAAGCGAAAAGAGTAAACCAAGCATTAGAATTAACAAAATGTGAAGAGAGATTATCTTTATACATCCAGAGCCCAAGGTGAAGGAACAATCTCCAATGTTTCACTATTTATAATCAACTTCTACGACATTGTTTGTGGAGATTAGTATAAACCAGACAAGTAGGTTTAGTTTAGTCCTTCCTAACCTGTGAGACTTGCTTTATTTAGATGCAGTCAAAGGTGTAGGTGCGACTAAGAATGCGACTCAAAGAGAGAAATCTTTACTCTATAAACTAATGAAGTGTGGGGTGTGCTCATGATTACAAAAAAAAAAAAAAAAAAAATCAACAATATAAACAACAATAACATAACAATATCAACAGCAGCAACAACAACAACAACAACACAAAGAGAGAGAGAGAGAGAGAGAGAGAGAGAGAGAGAGAGAGAGTTCCTTAACGAGACACAATAATGGTAAACAGGGAGGAGTGAAGGAGAGGAGGGCTCAGTGGTATAATAACAATAGAGGAGGGTGATGGATGAGTCAGGCACCCAGGCGAGGTCCACAAAAAATTGATGATACACGTGTGGAAAACAGGCAACGAGAAGGAAGGTAGTTGGGATAAAGAGAAAAGGAGAAAGGGAAATATGGGAATGATATGAAATAGAGATAGGTTGGGAGTTACACAAGCTCACACACACAAATTTACAGTATACTGAGAGCTACACACACACAAACACACACACACACACACAATATATATATATATATATATATATATATATATATATATATATATATATATATATATATATATATATATATATATATATATATATATATTTACTTAAGGAGACAATGGAAAGAGAAGGAAGATAGTCGGTATTAGGAGGAATAAAGGAAGGAAGGGAAATGTCAGATGATTTGTAAAAGTTCCACAAAAACAAATAAACAAACTAACATATTTGAGACAAAATAGAGATCAAGAACAAAAAAAGATGTAGAGATATAATTGCAAAATTAAAAGGCAGGAAAATATACAAAAATAGACGCACTTTACAATGAAATAATAAATACTAATAAGGGTAATTAGGATAATAAAAACAAGAGGGGGAGGAAATTAAATGAATGATTGCAGTTATAAGAAGAAAAACACAGAAAAAGTGTAATTTAAGAGACATGGACTTAATGAACCAAGGTGTAAATATCTTTGGTACAATCAACACTTTTAGAACAATGAAGTACAGTACAGTTATCAAACCAGAGAAAGGATGTGGATATCGAATCATCAGTAGTTCACATTATTAACTCTAAAATAACACAAAACAAGAGGCAATAATAATTCAGGTCTTATTATCATATAAAAATTATTAAGAGAGGTAACACAGGGAAAACAAAGTACATGAGGACAATGAAAAAAACAAAACAAACACGGAGTAGGAACAGGCAGTCGTGGAAGCATTTGCAGTCCTTTGTCAAAGCTATTAGATGTAGTGGGAGGAAAATCATAAATATAACATAATAAAGTCTACGGACAACACACACCATGTTTAACTTCACCACTTGTCTAATAAAAGTAGAGAAATTAGTAGTGGTAAAAGGTAAAAATACATAGAAAGGAGTTAGTAGTAAACATCAAAGTTTGGTTCTCTGCTACTCACTCGTAATTAATACCTAAGGAACTAGAATATTTTGCCAGGCCGAGTTCTTACAAGGTATATAATTATGTTTCCAGACCCTCTCATGTACAGTTAAGGTGGTGGTGGTAATACTCTTTTGGTACATTGGAGTGCTTTGATTCCTCCAAAGTGTGCCAGGAAACAGGTCCAAATTAACAAAAATAATGGAGATCTGCTGCTTGGAATAGTTTGGAGGAATCAGTTGCTCCAGATTTACTAACACAAAACTTCCCCCTCAACTCACAGGTGTGTTCATAACAGGATTCTCGTAATCACTAATACGTGTTTAATCGGAATTCAGATATTTGTTTTATGTGCCTCGCGCTGACTAATACTAACTAAACACAAATCATCTATTCTCCATTTACTTTAGTCCTGGCAAAGATATAGAATATTAATAAGTTTCTGACAGGTATACGGGGGTGTAGTTAGGTAGATAAATAAATAGTTAGATAGATAGATAGATAAAATTAGCCTAATAAAAAACTTTCAACACATATCCCACCAGTTGATTTATATAACACACCTATGACATGCACATTAGTCCCCAAAAGTAAAGTATTAAAAAGGCACTAGTGAGTTGGGTGTCTGTTGAGGATTCTTTTCCAATTATATACAGGTTTCCCTTTGCTTATAATTATGTACAGTACTTGTATTACTGAGGCCCCTTCAATTGCTCCCTAAAGAGTATTATGAAATAATGGCTCTCTCAATTGTTAGGATATATGTATATATTTCTTTATGTTTCGATACAGAACTTAGACTGTGTTCTTGTACTCTAATTATAAGAATCCATACATGCACAGCCAGTCGTTCAGTGGTTGACAAGAAAGCACCATGATATACTGTATATATTCTCTCTTATCATTCCCTTAGCATTCCCTTACCATTCCCTTGTCATTCCTATCGTATTCAGTGCTGCTTTATCATGTTCCAGGTCACGTATGATGTCCAATGGGAACTGTGACCTTACCAGAAAAAATCCTTTACTTTTGTACCGACTATTTTTTCGCTTATATTATTTGCATTTATTTTTATTTAGCTTCTTTGTTCACCCTCCTGGTTCAACGCTCCGTCACACCGTCGTCCCACCCTAACACACATCGGGTCACCAGCCCTGTAACCGTTTCTGGCAGCCTTCGACGATTTTTCAATTTCAGTTTTATTTCGATTCAACGTTTCGATTCTTTGAGAGCCTGCTCGTGACTTTTTTATTTTGATCCAAGGGAAGGTCATTCTACTCTAGCTTGATGTTTATGAATTGATATTGCATAAAACTCGTTCGGAGGGATACCCACATAAAATGCCAGACAGGTGGCTGCCTCACAAAGCAATCCTGGACGATAAAAATCAAGGATGTAAACATGAAAAACGAAGTGAGGTTAATTGAATAAGGCCACCAAAAAACTCACTTGAATTTGGACGAAATGAGGACGATCATGACGGCTAGATTCCCGACGACAGCGGTGACCACGACGAGCCACACAGCCACCCTCAGTGCCAGATTACCCATGATGTCCTCACACGGGTTGAAGGCATCGGGACCAGGGTGGCACTGAACGCTCTGGTAGTCCTTGGAGACGTTACCACACAGCACCACTAACGTCTTGCTCGCTACCTATGGGGAGAGGATACAGGTAGGTTGGTTGGTTGGTTGGTTGGTTGGTTGGTTGGTTGGTTGGTTGGTTGGTTGGTTGGTTGGTTGGTTGGTTGGTTGGTTCGTTGGTTGGTTGGCTAGCTCGTAAAAGGGTGTGAGGTGAACGAAAGGATGTACAAGAGTGAAGTCACAAGATGTGAAGAATGAATAACTAGGAGAGGGAGAGAGAAGAAAGTTGAAGGATGGTTTGAAGGGAAAGTCGTAAAGGGGAGTGTGGGGTGAATGGTAGGATGGATGAGGGTGAGAGGGTGAAAGTGAGGGAAAGAGAGGAAGAAAATGACTAGCTAGGGGAAAGAGAATAAAGCTGAAAGATGGTGTGAAGGAAGAGTAGTAAGGGGAAGGGTTGGTGTGAGAAGAAGAGTGAAAGAGGTGGTTTAATGGAAGACTGGAATTGGGAGGAAGAGTAAAGGTGTAGGAATGAAAACTCTCATTTTACACATGAATAATATTAGCATGAATAATAGATTGTGTGTCAAAACAAACCCTTGAAAAATAGGCTCTCTTCAAAAGAGGACTATGAATTATAACCAGAATAATACCATAAATTACAATATCTAATTCGGTATACACCTATTAATAGCAAGAATTATAACCAACATCAATGTGAAATAAGAGTAATAAATAATATCTACCTAAAAAAATGTGCCCTTGATGAATCAACTGCCGAATAATAATAGGGATACTTATAATCTCCACCACAAAAGAATAGAATTAATATAATAATAATAATAATAATAATAATAATAATAATAATAATAATAATAATAATAATAATAATAATAATAATAATAATAATAATAATAATAATAATAATAATAATAATAATAATAATAATAACAATAATAATAATAATAATAATAATAATAATAATAATAATAATAATAATAATAATAATAAAACTTAGAATCCCTACACCAAAAAGGAGAAGAACAGAATATTGAACTGACGGTAGCAGCGATCCATTGACTGTCAGGCTGATGGTGTGGTTGTCGTTGTTGTTGACCCCCGGATTGGCCTCGACCACCACTTTCCTCGTCGCGTCCCTCAACATCGTCGTCATCGGGGAAGCCTCCGGGAAACTCGCCGTGGAAACCCGTGTGTAGGGGACCGTCCACACCCCCACCCCCGCCCCCTCCGTTGTTGTCGTACTTTGGGAAGGGTTGGCCGCCGTAGGTATTGTCATCACCCGAGTCTATAGGTGGCAGGTGGTCTGGCCATACCTGAAGGAAAAGAAAGAGGGAAGCACATTTTTATTCATAACTGGTACGTAAAAAAATAAACAAAATCGAAATCTGACAACTCAAACGAAAGGACAAACACTCGACGGCAAGGAAAACTGAACAATACCACCACAGAAAGTCTCAGAGTGAAATCATTTTAAAAGAAGGTGAACTTGCCTGGCCGGTGTGACCCCAACCGAGGCCTGAGGAGTTGTCCCTAGAGGTGATTAGCGGTGGAAAGAACATCCCTGCCGAGTGGTTAAAGGCACCGAAACCCAAAGGACTCTCGTGGTGGAAGGAACCGCCCCCCTCCCCTGCTGCCCCCACTGGATCACGCTTCTCAGGGCGAGGGATTAGATCTTCCACGGGGTCACGAATAAGCGCCGCTGACCTCTGCTGCGCCTCCTGCTGTTGCTGCTGTTGTTGTTGTTGGTGGTGGTGGTTGCCAGGGAAGACGGTAAAGCCTCCCTGGTGTTGTGCGTCCAGTGTTGCCTTTTCACCGTCCTGTTCCCCCTGCCCTGCTATGGCCACGCCCTTCCTCCCATGGCGACTGTGGTGACTGTAGTGTCGTGTCCTTGTGCGACCTACATTATCTTGGGTTTGTGTTTCCATAGGGCTGGGGACATGAACCCCTTCTGGCCTCACACCTGCCTTCTGTCCTCCGTCATGGCCGCCCTCACCAACGTCACTGGGAAAATATAAACTCACACCCTCACCCTTCATCTCCAGGCTACCCCACGTTTCCCCTGGGGGAGTGGCATGGGTGGGCGTGGACAGTTGATTGGGTTGGCGACGGGGGCGTGTGGTGGGGTGCATGTGGAGGCTACTGGGGGATGTGACCTCGGAACAATACTTCTCTTCTGCCATCCTACGCTGAAACTCCTGTAATGCATAAATTTACAATCACATACACATGATGATTAAATACGTTCATTGTTATCCCACCCAAATCTAATTATTACTCTGTCGCGGAAAACAGACACGAGCTAAAGTCCTGCATCACTTGAATGAAACTCTCCCAATTTAGTTTGAGTTATTGTACAAACTAAAATACAAAGTATCTTTTTCGAGTTCAGTTTCAATAATAAGTGTTACAAAATATCTACTCATGACTGTACCCTGCCAGATGCTGCCCAAGTCTTGGAATATTACCCACGGTTCTTTAGGATTAGTGAATATCCGAACACGAGGGAGTTTATAAGTATGGCGCCCCTCACATTCGGCTAAGTGCAATTTAGGAGAAATGGGATAATTCGTTCCGTAAGTAGATTAAGAGCAAGACTGAGTGAAAGTAAATCTATCCTGCTAATTCTCACTCACTTAAATAGTACTGACAATACGTAAAAATGAAAGATATTAGAGCGTGTGGTATTTAAAACTTAAAGAAAAATTAACTTGTAGTGGACAGGAAAGGTATTCTTAGTTCTTACGGCTTTATATTCACGTGTATGAGATAAAGCAGAGGAAGGGACACAAACCAAGCCTCCTGATATACTGTGAAGGGAGCTGCACTGTTCATTCTCACGTCACTGCACATGACACACTACACTCTCAGACAACACACGCACCCACCTTCCCTCCCCGCTCCATACACACACACACGTACAGTACAGTCGCGACCCGAAATTGGTATCCAGTTTTACTTCGATTCGTTTGACACAGGCGCTGGGAAAATCGAGTGACGAAGGAGAGGGCAAGAATAAAAAGGGAAAAAAGTGAAAATGGTTCGGTAATATTATGTCAGTCTATTCGAAACTTTAAGGACCCTGGGATCGTGTATGAAAATTGGAGGCTTCTGATTCCTCCAGACTATGCCACGACACAAGCTCCTTCAATGTAGATGGTGTTTCGTGGCAATGCTTTAAGGACTCACTAACCTCCAATTTTCTGACTACAGCACAGGGTCCCTTAACATAACATGGATATTAAGTTTGGACAGCAGCTAAGCACACTCTCTATACGTATCACTCAAAAGCTACACTTTCTTAATTAATGATCGTTCTGGGTTTTGGAGTCAATATGCGTTAAGCCCCAATAACTAACTATTTATTTCCACGTCCATCTCACGCTGCATAAAATATAAGAAACATCACCACTTTTGCTGAAACTTATGTGGGTCGTCTCTTCTCGGTAAATAAATGGGGCTCCTGAATTGTCCAAACTATACTCTAAAACAGATCCCTTACACGAATAGTGGGAGGGTTTGTTTCCTGGCATAGTTTGGAGGTTTCACTAACCCTATAATAATTCCAAGTCCACAGATGACCAATTAAATGGAATAAAAAGTCATATGAGTTTTTCCCCTCCGTGTATTGTTCTGCTCAGTTAGTGCTACCAGAAAATATCTCCCAGTTACCAAATATAACACCTCATTAGACGTGCATACAACAACATATATCATATTTTATACTCTAGAATTAAAATTGTATACGTTTTCACCGGAGATCACTGTAATATCAAGGCCTGTTTGTGGAGTTTTTGTCGATTGTTCACACGTAAAGAGGTACTATACTTGTGAGAACTAATGACGGGATTATGTTCCACAGTCATGTATGGATGACGAGAAAAACTGTTCACATAATGCACCACAGATCATGAGACTACAATGAACTCACACACACACACACACACACACACACACACACACACACACACACACACACACACACACACACACACACACACACACACACACACACACACACACACACACACACACACACACACACACACACACACACAGAAGACAACACTGCTATCATCCCCTGATGTAATTACGAGCGTTTCGAATGGGCGTCCTCGTGTTGGCTTCAGCAATAGAGGTGTGCCAGTGCATGTATTGTGTGTGTGTGTGTGTGTGTGTGTGTGTGTGTGTGTGTGTATGTGTGTGTGTGTGTGTGTGTGTGTGTGTGTGTGTGTGTGTGTGTGTGTGTGTGTGTGTGTGTGTGTGTGTGTGTGTGTGTGTGTGTGTGTGTGTGTGTGTGTGTGTGTGTGTGTGTGTGTGTGTGTGTGTGTGTGAGAGAGAGAGAGAGAGAGAGAGAGAGAGAGAGAGAGAGAGAGAGAGAGAGAGAGAGAGAGAGAGAGAGAGAGAGAGAGAGAGACAGACAGAGAGAGAGAGAGGGAGTGAGAGAGTGAGAGAGAGATTATGAATATGAAAAATAATATGTAAGAAGATTAAGATACAAGATAATAATAGGGAGGGGTGCAAGAAAGAACTAACACAGATCCTTAATATTATATTCTCGTTATTTCTCTATTGCACCCTTCCCTACAAACACACACGTAATATATATATATATATATATATATATATATATATATATATATATATATATATATATATATATATATATATATATATATATATATATATATATATATATATACTATATATATATATATATATATATATACAGAGAGAGAGAGAGAGAGAGAGAGAGAGAGAGAGAGAGAGAATTAAGAGTATCGAGAGGAGAGAAGTGTGCAAGAGAAAAGGAATGAGGAGGGTATAGCGGAAAGGGAGAAGAATAGGGGAGGGGGTTAGGAGGGATGTGAAGAAGGGGTAGGAGAAAGAGAGTGTGAGGGGATGGGATGGAGAGGGAGGAGAAATGATGAATGAGAAGGGGAATATGAGGAGAATGGATGAATAAAATGAAGGGGGGGGGGGCTTGATAGGGAAGG